>PVHX01010179.1:0-71667 GCA_004024805.1 Geosciurus inauris | reverse complement strand
GATCAGGGCCCTCTGAAGCTCCTGCCGGTCCCCGGGAACTCTGGAGCAGAACTGGGGTGGGCCCAGGCTGCCCTTGGGTGGGGCTGCCTCACACTAGGGTGTCTGTGGGGACTCTTACCCTGAATTTGGGATCCTCAGTGGCTCGAGGTGGCAGTTCCTGGTCTCCCTCTTGCTGGACACACGTGGAGGTTCCTGCGGGCGGATCTGGGCCCTCTGCAGCTCCTGCCGGTGCACCGGAGCTTTGGAGCGGAAGTGCGGCGGGCTGTCTCCGCTGGGGTCTCTGGAGCGACTCTTGCCCTGAATTTGGGCTCCCCAGTGGCTAGCGGCTGAGGCTGTGTGTCCACAGGAGCAGCTGCTAGGGGCCCTGCGTGGTTGGGTGAGCGCTGGAGCCAGGAACCCCGTATAGAAGCAGGCCCTGCCCGGGGCGAGCCCTGGGCTGGGGGTCTGAGCCGCCACGGCTGAGCTCTGCCGCCGCTTGCTGCCGAAGACGCTCTGCTTGTGGCAATGGCTGCTGCCTGGTGGCCCTGCTTACACGCGCAAGTGAAATTCCTGCCGGGGCAGCTGTAGGATGATGTCCAGAAGCTGGCTGGGAGATGGTATTTCCACTACTTCAATCTCTAGCTCTGGAGAGACTGACCGCAGCGTCTGCCTAGGCCGCCATCTTGGAACCGCCCCTGGCAAGTTTTAAACTCTATACACCTCAGTAAATACATAAGATAATGTATGTATTTACATTAGAGAGTCACCATGAGGACTAAGAGAATGAGTCTGTTCCTTGGTAAACAATGAAAAAATGTTAACTATTAATATTATTTATCTGCCAAAAATAGTAACCAGCAAAGTACCAGGTGTCTTTGATACACTTGGATCAAAATTAATTCTTTTCATTCTTTACTGGACAGGATTTTTTAATTTCATGCCAATAATTTAACTTTATCAAATCTTTAATTTATAAAAGTCTTTAAGATATTTAATATGAGTTTCAAATCTATTTTACCTAATTTGGGGTTATTTACATTTAATTATCGTATATTTTCTTCCATTATTTACACCATTTTTTCTAACCCAGATAATTAAGCTGCTCTGTGGCACTGAAGAGCAATATTAGCATTCCAGGGACTGCTTATTTTATTATGAGTTTTTATGAATTTTCACATTCCACTCTATATAACATATAGTTTGTGTCTATATTTAAGAAATTAACCATAATTAGGAAGAATGAAAATGTGACTCAAGAGGAAAATGTGCAGTGACTTTATAGAAAGATCTGATTTCTAGTTCTTGATCACTTTTACAGTAACATACAATAAAACTGTTGTGTAAATTGAAGTCAAATATTTCCCCATATGTGCAATATTGACCTTTAAACAGTCAACATCCATAATTTTTAGAGGTATATATAAATGGAGAAACATAGGTGAAAGAAGCCTTTTGAAGAACCAGAGAGGAACAATGGGGTTATTCAGAGGTTTGGTCTCCCTCCTAGTTCTATTCCTGCTGCAGAGATCAAACACTTCCTTTGTGAAGCTGAATGAAAATGGCTATGAAGACCTTGTCATTGCTATAGATCCTGGTGTGCCAGAAGATGGAAAATTAATTGAACAAATAAAGGTAAGATAGACACAATTTCTTCTGTTTTATTTTGGAAAAGAATGAAATGTTAATAGTTAATAATTATTATGGAAACACTGAAATCTCCAGAAAGTTTAAAAGTAGCATGGTGCAATGGGGACAATGTTGGAATGGGCAGAGGGAAGTGGAGGTTCCAGATGGGGTTCTAGCCTGTCTCACCACAATACCGACAACAAGGCACAGGGCCTCCCTGATCCTCAGTTTCTCATCTGTAAATTAGTATTGGAACTTATCTGTTCTTTAATAAGTATTTATTGAATGCTTATGCCATGCTAGAGGACAAAGCAGCAATTTAAATTAAAAAAAAAAAGACTCTGGTCTCATGGAGTGTATGTGCTTTTCAGAGATCTAATTTTAAAGATGAGTAAATTAGCAGGCTAAATGTTAGCAGATTGCTATGCAATACACCTAATCAGAAATGGGAGTACAGAGTGTGGGTGAGACTGGAATAAGGGGAGAATGTTAGTTTCATGTAGGTAGGTCAGGGAAGATCTCACTGAGTAGGTGACATCTCAACAGAGATGGAGATAAGTGAGAGAAGACCCCTCTGACAACCTATGGAATGTGCACAGCATGAAGGTGACAACATGCTTGCAGTGACCTAGGAAATGACATGGATGAAGAGGAGGAAGGGCGAGGCTAGCTGAAATGGGAGAGGAAGCAGAGCCCAGACCACTGGAAAGACTTTGGCTTATATTCTGAGAATCCATTAAGGGTTTTTTGCAAGGGAGGTGTGCACTGGTCTGCATGTTTTAGGATAGTTCCAACAGTGCTGTGGAGGAAATGGTGAAGGGTTGGCATTTGTCGCTTATCGCTTGTCCTGTGTAAACGCTGTTGCAGTGTAGGAGTATAGGTAGGATGCTGTGGCAGGTGAGCAGTGATGGTGACAAGGACAGTGAGATTGGGGTAGAGACACTTAATATGTGTGATTCTGAACATATTCTGAGGGTATCCTGGACAATATTTCCTGATGATTTAGATGGGTGTGTGATAGGGGAAGGTAAGAAATAAATGTAAGAATCCTAGACTTTTGCCTAAACTTGTGGAAGGATGGGACTCTCATTATTAGGAAGGGTATGAAATTGGCAGTTTGGAGATCTGGAGTTAGTTTAAGATTTTTGAAATTAAGATGTTTATTAGACATCCAAGTGGAGAAGACAAGAAACTGAATTTAGGGTGAAAATTTGTGTGTAGATAAAAATATGAGAGTCATCAGTGTGTAGATGATACGAGTCCACTAGGTAAGTGCAAACAGAGAAGAGAAAGGCTCGAGGTACCTGATTTTAAATTAAGCACTCTAATTTTCCAAAGTTTCTCTCAACCATAAAATCCCACATAATACAAAGATTGGGCTTACAGTGAGTTGTTTCTATCTAACTGACATCTACATGTACTCATTCCTTATATTCAATTGCCTCAACTATGTTGGGATGCTCACTTTTGAAGCCTTCTTTGGTGTTTCTGTGACTGCTATTTATTGTTTTTTCCTTATAAATTCTGTTGCAGTATAGAAGTGTTTGCTTATTGTACCCTTTGAAATCCAGAAATGATAAATATTCCTTTTACTAGAAAATATGGGTTGGAAGAGCAGATAGCACAGCTACTTCTTAATGATAGGTTCTTAGTGTTCAGGGCTAATCAATCAATTTTAAACATTTCTGAATTCAGAAATCAGTATTTGATAAAATGTTTTGTTGGGGTAAAAAGTGTTTTAACCTGTTCCTTTATGAACACTAAACATGTAAATTCAATTCCTTGCAGATATGCCTAGATTTTACAATATTTCTTCATATTCCCTCAGTCCTCAACAAATTTTTTACATTTATATCAAGTAATGGTGTGAAATACTATCATTCATATTACATATTATTAAAGAGAAAATTGGGGTTCTAAAAAGATAGATAATTTTTTCCCAGCACATATTACATACACTCAAGTCCTGCTCATGAGCTTTAAATACTGATAGTTTTAGCTCTGGCTTGAATAAGATGGTGAAAACCCAAACCAAAATATTCTTTCCCAGACTGTCCTCCTCAGCTTGCTTGCATCTGTTAAAGTTGTACTTGACTCAGAGTTTTAGTAGTGATATTAAGCAATTTTAGGGCTGCTTATAGGCAGACTACTTTCTAATTCATTCCATCTTTATGACAACCATCAAGATAGGTGTGTAGCAGTGATCCATTAAAAAGGTGAGGAAACTGAACTTCAGAACATTACATAAATCAACCAAGATCTGTGAACCAGGAAGTACTAACATCAGTATGAGGACCAAGAAAATTACCCCAAAGTGCATATTCATATTAATCAGTTCCTCTAAACACCAACGTAAGCAGTTGCCTTTTGGGATAAGAGAACAGAAGACAGAAAAGCCTCTTTTTTTAAATATTTTTTTTTCAGTTGTAGATGGACACAATACCTTTATTTTATGTTTATGTGGTGCTGAGGATTGAACCCAATGCCCCACACACGTAAGACGAGCACTCCACCACTGAGCTACAACCCCAGCCCCCTGAGAAGCCTTTTCAATGTGCAGGACAAAGCAATAGTTTGAGTTGCAGACAGGTGGCAGAATGGAATGGTGGGCAGGACTGCTCATCAGGCAGGTGCTTTTGTGTTGGCAGGTACAAGGGGGACATGCCTGAGATGAGCCCTGCTCTGCCAGTCCATTCTCACTCAGCCATTCTCTCCTGTTGTTTTCCTTTGAAATAGGACATGGTCACTACGGCATCTACCTACTTGTTTGAAGCCACAGAGAAAAGATTTTTTTTCAAAAATGTTTCTATATTAATTCCTGAGAATTGGGAAAGAAGTCCTGAATACAAGAGGCCAAAACATGAGAGCTATGAACAAGTAAGTGTCAAAATCTTCTGTAACAAAAAAAAGAATGTTTTCTGATGCTTCCCAGTTTTGTCACCAATTGATTATTTCAGAGTCTTTCTTTGTTTCTTTTTTTTTTTTTTGGTACTGGAGATTGAACTCAGGGGCACTCGACCACTGAGCCACATCCCCAGCCCTATTTTGTGTTTTATGTAGGAACAGGGTCTCACTGAGTTTCTTAGTGCCTCGCTGTTGCTGAGACTGGCTTTGAACTCGCGATTCTCCTGTCTCAGCCTCCCTAAGTGCTGGGATTACAGGCTTGCACCACCGCGCCCGGCTGTTTCAGAGTCTTTCTAACTAAATATTATCATTATCGTCCTTCATGTTTTAATGATCCTTTTAAACATCCTCAGGCTGATGTTAGAGTTGCAGCACCAGCCCTGCCAGGCAGAGATGAACCATACACCAGGCAGTTCACAGCATGTGGAGAGAAAGCAGAATACATTCATTTCACCCCTGACTTTGTACTTGGAATAAAACAAAAAGAATACGGACCATCAGGTAGGAAATTTGGCTAAAACATCTCATTTTAAACAAATGTTTCTGTTCCCAGCTTTAGTGGGAAGATCTTGGAGTGTAAGTCTCTAGGTTCAAATCCTGGCTCCTCTGTTTATTTGCTAGGTGTAAACTTAAACAAAGACCCAACCTCTCTTATTCCTGGCAAAGTGGTAAATAGTAGAGTTTCTGCCTTGTAGAATTTTTGTGAACAACAAACTAGAGAATCTATGTAAAGGTATACAATCTAGTGTCAATGATGTTTCAGAAATTTGGACAGAGAGCAGAATTAATAAATGTTTTGTAAGCTCACTTTTTTAGATTTCAACTTTCCAGTTATCCACAGTTGGATATTAATCCATCACATGTAAGCTCCATGGAAAACAGATGTTTAGCAAGCCGGAGACAGCCATGATGCCAGTTACTGATCAACAAAAATTCATAGGATATTAGTTGCTGATATTATTATTTAAACTATTTTCTTGTACCAGATGAAATTGTCTATAGTTGATCATTTGGGCCTACTAAAAATGGAAATTTCATCTAGTTCAATCTAAATGTTAAGATCATTTTTGCAGATGAATGAAAGCGATTCTTTTACAGACAAAAATGAACATCACTATTAAAGAAGAGGTCAATACACATGTCACTACTCAATGAAAACTTTCATGCAGCCCCATACCCCAGAACTGCCTCTCCCTCTTCTGTTGCCTGTTCAGTAGATGTTCATTAATCCGTGTTTCTGCCAACACAGCCAGCCCCAGTCATCAATACCTGGACCAGTTCCTCTCTCCAACCTTGAAAGCTCCATCATCCCCTCCATCCCAATCTTACCTCTCTCCCATACATTATCCTGACCAGAATTGCTCCCCTTGGTCCCCCCAAATTTCCCAACATCCTAACTGTAATTTCTTTCTACCCTGACATGTCCAGCAAACCTAATCACTTCAGCCACAAGTCCAAGTAGCTCAATTCCCCAGCCACTCTTATCCTTAACTTACATCTCCTATTCTGTATGATCTTGCTTGTCTCTTTTTGGCTCCTGTTACATATGTCCCAGATGGTTCAAGGAATGTATAACACTAGTTGGTATCATTACAAACACACAGTTTCTAAGCTCAGTAAAGCCCTCAAAGCTATTTAACAATATTCTTACTTGGCTCTTCTAGGTTCCCTTTCTCATTTCCCATAGTAGCTGTTTCAAAGCTTCTACCATATTTCTCAAAATCTCTATCCACTCTTCTCACTTCCATCAATTATCAGATGTCTTGATTGAGCAAACTGAAGCCCCTACCTTTTTTGTTTTCTCATCCAATTCATGTCCACCTTTGCTTCCTATACATATATTGTTCATAGAAAAGAAAGACTTTTACAATTTTTATATCCAATGTCCCCATCTCAGCTTTTGATCCTTCCTCATATCCCATAACTTAGACCTATTCTATTCCTGACAGTCCCACTCTTCCTCTTAGATAGGTGTTTGTTATGTCAGTTGATATATGTGTTTGTAAAAAGAAAAAATTCACATTCTCCAAACCTTGCACTAAAAACAACAAGGCTTTTGTAAAAATAAAATGAAGAAGAGAGCCCTCAAAATCTACATAATTTCATAATAACAATGATAGTATAGTGTTTAGAAAGATCATTTGGACCAACCAGGCAGCAACTCAGTATGGCTGGAGGCTGCCACACAGATATTGAAAGTGCACATGTGTACACACGTGTGCGCACGCACGCGTGAACACACACACACACAGTAGAATTCCATTAGAAATGAGAACAAGGTAAGCTGAAATGACATGTCATTGGCAATGGAATCCTAAGTCAGAAGCGCTGTTTTTAAGGTGTGGATAGGAGGTAGAGCAACCCGAGGAGGGCAGAAGTCTGAGAGTGAACCTGTCTAAGAAGATAGTCACAGAGGCAGAGAGTTTCAAATTTTCTTAAAATTCACCAAAATCCTGTAGTAATACTTGATATGAGGGCCTTTCCCTCCCACACTGAAGGTTATAATTCCACTCTCATTAACCAGGTCCCATTTGCATAGAAAATCATAGTTTTAAATTTTAAAGTTTAATGTGCAAACAGTAACTTAGGAATATTGTTAAAATTATCTGTGATTTAATAGGTTTAGTAGGTTTAGAGTGAGATTCTTCATTTCCAACAAGCTCCCCAGTGATGTTGATGTTGCTGGTCCAGGACCACATTTTGAGGTCTTTATTTTTTAATACCTAGAATTGTATATAATATATATAATTAAAATAATAATTATTTTATATAGTTAATGCTTACATGTATCATAAATGTATCACTTCATTTTGATACCCCCCAAATTCTCTATGGCCTATAATACTATTTCTCAATATTTTCATTACCACTTCCTCAAGAGCATTTTTAGACAAATTTTCCTGGTTACATCATATGTCATCATAATACAAAAGAATTACTATATATATGATTATATTGTTGGTATAGTTGAAGTTTAGAGAACCATAAACCACTGTATTATGAAAGATCTTTTACTCCCAAACGACCAAACCCCAAATCTTTGTCTACTTTGATGATAGAATATGCTCCACAAATGTTTCATTGATTTAACATGTTGTGGAATAAAAAGATAATATACTATTTAACAGTATAGTCATTTAATACCATGGGGTCTTAAAATGTTAGGAGTTATGGAAATCCTCAATCGAAACATATATTGTGATGGAAAGATCTTCTTAAAATTTTTGAGATACAAAATTTGCCACCCAAATTGTGATCATGCATTTGAAATTTCCTACAGGTAGATTGTTTGTCCATGAGTGGGCTCATCTCCGCTGGGGAGTGTTTGATGAGTACAACAAAGAGAAGCCTTTCTACAGCGCTAAGTCAAAGAAAATTGAAGCAACAAGGCATGGCCACTAATATCCTCCTAATGAATGACCTCAGGCTTTTAACTGGTCTTATTTTCCTTCTTTCAAGTGACAATTATTCATTTGTGTCTCAATGCAAATAACAGGTGCTATATTGCAGAACTGCCACTTTTCAAGGGAAATTTATCTTAAAGCAGTTGGTTTTCTATTTAAAATACATATAACTTTGATGGCAATTATTTGATTGGCATTTTGATGTATTTTACACCTAGCTGCCTACCATAACTGCCAGAACTCATTTAGACTAAAATTGTACATTGTGTAGATGGACTAACTACATGTTGATCAAAACTATTTCTATTTGTATAAAAATAAACAAAAATGGTTAAGTACTGCTAAACATGGTCTGAGTAAGAAACTAAATTCTCCAAGAAGCCAACTAGTAACTTCTTGCAAATGAATAGAGGACACTTTAGAATATCCATTTTGCATCAGAATTAATAAAAGACTATCCTCTTGATTCTAAGATCAAGAGAATAAAGAGATTGGGGAAATCCACTTAAAACTGGGTGTCCAAGCAATGATACATGTGCTGCTGGGGATGGGGACTTGTCACACAAGTGGCAGACTATTAATAACTAAATCACCTCAAAATTAACTGTCATACATTTTTCAGGTGTTCCACAGGTATCTCTGGTGTAAACAGAGTTTATCAGTGTCAAGGAGGCAGCTGTGTAACTAGATCATGCAGAACTAATTCTACAACAAAATTGTATGAAAAGGACTGTCAATTCTTCCCTAATAAAGTACAAACAGAAAAAGCATCCATAATGTTCATGCAAAGTATTGATTCTGTAAGTATGCCAAGCATTGTCTCCAGAATTTATAATCAAAGGACATTTTTTATTTTATTCATTTTTATTTTTATTTTTATTATTTTTGTGGTGCTGGAAGTCAAACCCAAGACCTTACACATGCTAGATGAGCACTGTATCCATTGAACTATATTCCCAGCCCCACATATCCTATTTTAAAATATCTGTCCAGGTGACGTAAGGATTAAATATATTAACATAGAGTTCTTTGAACATTGGCTGGTGTACGGTAAGCACACAAATAGTGTAACTTGTTATTACTATCACTATTGTGGTAAAGCTACTTGATTCTCATTAATTATATTTTATTCAATAAAAGCATATCTGTAGGACATATTTTAAATTTTTTCCAGTTTTGAAGTTAGGCTTTTTTAGAGTATAGTAAATTATTTTTTCATTTTATTCATCTTTTAGGTGTTTCAGTTCTGTAATGCAGAAAACCATAACAAAGAGGCTCCAAGTTTACAGAACATAAAGTGCGATTATAGAAGTACATGGGAGGTGATCAGCAATTCTGAGGATTTTAAAAACACCACACCCATGGCGGCACCACCTCCTCCACCTACCTTCTCATTGTTGAGGATCAGTGAAAGAATTCTGTGCTTAGTTCTTGATAAGTCTGGAAGCATGTCTGTAAGTTCATGGGTCCATTTTTTCTCAGTACAGGAATGGGAATAGTTGAATGCTAAGAACATACTGAACTCTACCTGTACCTGGGTCATTCTAAATCACATGGTGACATGAAATACCATCACTTCCTGTGATTATGAGCTCCAGATATTGCAACAAAACATTGTAGCAAAAGAAAGATGTCAGTAGAGTTAAGAAGACCTAACTTAAGGATGTCCATTTTTTTCCCCAGAAAGTGGATGGTTACTAGGGGAAGATCTGAGGCTTTATTTGGAAAATTAAAACTAGACACTGAAATATGAAGTTGTTTTAACTGTGGCTCTTGTGCTGAAAATGCTTGAGAGAAATGAAGATAGAGTAGATGAGTGAATGCTAAACCCCATTCCAGTTCAAGGAACAAAAACCATCAGCAGAATTCTTAACATGGCTTTATCTTATTTATACCAACTGTACAAGTGACCAATTTATGCTTAAAGACACACACACACACACACACACAGAGAGAGAGAGAGAGAGAGAGAGAGAGAGAGAGAGAGAGGGAGAGAGGGAGAGAGAGAGAGAATACACAGCTAGATGCACCCATTAATTTCATTATATTTTGGTGAATGGAAAGCATTGTGTAGGCTCTCAGAATATATGTCCATGTCATTCAGATGTTCAGAGTCCAGTAGAAAAATTATCTCCCTTTCTCATTACTTGGATAAGTTATATTATTCTACAAAATTTGGGAGAGGAACTCACCCAGGAAATGGGCTGGGTTTATAATCTGCTGTAGGCTCTTCTGATCCCAACACTGCCTTGTGCATACGTCCATTAATATATATGATATTGAAACTACACATCTTTCCCAAATAGCTTGGGAGCTCTTCTAAGAGGTGGAATCTTGTCTGGTGCACCCTTTTATCCCATAGCCTAGAACAGAGTTCATCACGTAGGGGCAGTCAATAAATAATTGTTGAAATGAATGGACTACTAACAAGCAGATGCAATGTGATAAAGTACCCTGAGGATGACATATTTGAAGCAGAACAGAGCATCCTGTGGGCAGGGAATAAAAACTTCAATGAACAGGGCAAGGGTAGTTATTGAAAAGAGCAAAGAAGGGGCTGGGATTGTGGCTCAGCTTGCCTCGCATGCATGAGGCCCTGGGTTCGATCCTCAGCACCACATACAAAGCAATAAAATAAAGACATTGTGTCCATCTATAACTAAAAATATATATATATTTTTTAAAAAAAAGAAAAGAGCAGAGAATTTTACAGATTAATGAAATGAACCACAATAACACAGTTTCAGAGAGGGCAACAAAGTGCTATACAGAGAGCCTCTAAAATGGTCAAGAAATATCTCTGAGGAGAAAAGAAGCTCCTGATTGGCAATTGAACAGTCTCCCATAGACAGGGTGCTGGCAGATCCAGGGTTAAAAGCAAAGTG
Source organism: Geosciurus inauris (assembly GCA_004024805.1). Lineage (NCBI taxonomy): Eukaryota > Metazoa > Chordata > Mammalia > Rodentia > Sciuridae > Geosciurus > Geosciurus inauris. Next base: position 60,869 of record PVHX01010179.1, on the reverse strand, counting down.
GTGGAGAGTACTCTAATATGAGAGTGTATAAGTTTTTCTCTGTAATTTTTTCAGGAAGTTCAGAGGAACTTCCTGAATGTGGTGAGGAAGAATGTAAAAGGCAAATGTATGAAGAGGTATACATCCTTGGAAATCTAATACCAAGAAAGAGGGATGTTAGTCCTGAAGGGTTACCAAAGAACCAATTCCAATTAATCCATTGGTAGAGAAGTGGTGGGGAAGGTTAGAAGAGTAAAGGAAGGAGTAGGGACTGGGCTTCTCAGCATTTAGCTGTAACTCAAGCAAGTTTCATATTTTGGGAAGACTAGTCTCCATTGAATGGACCATTTCAGTCCTGAATGGAGGTCAAGATAGTTTGATTGGATTTGTGAACTCTGGGGTGTGATAACAGGCAAAGAGGCTCCCAGGAGTAATTAGAGAGGCTCTAAAAAGTGTATCATCACCTGCAACTCAATCTCCTCCATAGCTTCCACCTCTTACTTGGGTGTTTAGCAGCAGGAATCAGTTCTAGTTGAAAAATATGAGCTCCATACTATACTGTATGTGTTCCATAATACACATAAGCATATTTTTCAATTTTACCAATTAAATAATTACTTTCTTCAATAATACCAATTAATAGTCATAGAAATTTCTTATTAATAAAGTTTATCCACTAATTTTGTGTGATCTGCTATTATCTTCCAGATGAAAACCACTTGATTGTTTTCTTGTCTTTTTTAAATTCAGCTTTCTAGTCGCCTCAGTCGAATGAATCAAGCAGCAAAATATTTCCTACTACAGACTGTTGAAAATGGATCCTGGGTGGGGATGGTTCACTTTGATAGTGTAGCCATTACTAAAAGTGAGCTAATCCAAATAAAAAGTGACAGTGAAAGAAACATGCTCTTGGAGAGCTTACCTACGCAAGCTTTTGGAGGAACTTCCATCTGCTCTGGAATTGAAGCTGCATTTCAGGTGAAAATCATACTATGAATATATTTTTTCTTTTTTTGTTTGTTTTCAGGGCATCTTAATATGAAGTGCTGCTGCACATACTTTCTGCCTAATTTTAACATAATTTATCCTAAGAAGCACAGAACACACAGAAAAAATTCACTTGATTTTTTAATGGATCAGTGAATCAATGACTAAAATGTAGGGAAATAAGTTTTTAAAATGCCATTACATTATGTGTCCAATAAGGCCAGAGATTTGCTCTTGTTCTGATAGAAGAGTTGGTGCTAAAGAAATGTCAGTTAAGTGAATAATAGTTTGTGGGCACAAAAGCCATCAACTTTGGGGCAATGAAACAAATTACTTGTGACTCCACTTTGGGCCAATTCCCCTTTTAGTTTATATGACATTCAGACAGGGCAAACTGATGTCTATCTATTCAGGCAGATGCAGTAGGGACTATTAATCATATTTAGTGTCAGCCATGTGAGTTAGGGCATGAACTTTCACTAATAGTACTGGCTCTGTTGCTTACTAGCTTTGTAACCTTAGGCAAACTTTTTAGTCTCTTGGATTCTATATGCTTTATCTGTACAATAGAGGATATGGGAATGCCTACTTCATAGGATTATGATGAAGATGAAGTAAAGTTATGTAGTTACATAATTTGAATGATCTTTACTGTATTATAGAGTAAATTTTATCCAAATGGTCATCTTTAACACATCATTAATATCAATCGTGTCATTTTCCTGCTTAGAAACTCTTTCTATCCCCTCACAGTCTACAAAATTAAGTCCAAATTCTTCAGTCTGCAGTTACTCCAGAGTATCCAAATGCTGCTTGCTCTCCTCTATCTCCCAGCCTTTTTTCTTAGTTCTCCCCTCCTGATGCTCTCTGCCCTTAGAACTTTCTGTGCACGTTGTTCTCTAAACCCCCTGTGTCCTGGCTGTACCTATGCACATGCAATCCCTTTAACCTAAAATTCTTCCTTCTTTCCCATCTTGACATGTTAAAATTCTGCTAGTTCTTCAAAATCCTCTCTCCTAGTAGCTTTTTATGCCCCTCCACAACCCTATACAGTCTCTTTTATGAATTACATGTCATTTTAAGTGTAGGTTTATCAAATGAAGGCCTGCATTCAAATCACAATTGTCACTATTAACTTTGTGACCCTAAGCATGATTCTTGACTTCTCTAATCCTTGAGTTTCTCATTAGTAAAATGGCATAATGAAAGCTAGCACATAAGGTTGTTCATGTTTTCATTTATTCAATGTGCATTTAATGTCTACCTGTTAATGGGACAGTCAAAGCTGCTTCCCTCTGTGGTGTTTGCTGTATCCATGGGGAACAGATATTACCATACAGGTGAACACAAACAGTAATGCACATTATGGAGACAGTGTTGTGAAAGAACCCAACAGGGTGATATGATTCTGAGAAACTGGGAAAGGAGGGGATTACTTTAGGAAAAGAGGCCACTGAGGCCTTCCCTAAAAAGTGACATCTAAAATAAGACTTGTAATGAGGATGATGATTTTTTTTCTCTGATACCACTTCTATTAGGGATTTCTATATTTGAAAATCTTTTCTGTAAAATTACATGCCTCCACTCCATGAGCAAGAAAGCCACTGATAATCTAACTTTTTTTCCTGAGTTTTCTAAAATGGTGCTCAAAGAAGCCACTACTAATTAAAACTGACAGAGAAGATGAAATAGAATTGCCATCCTAGGCTAAGTTCTCTTTATCCTCTACCATAGCCACCTAGATTCAGAATTCCAAGGTTCAAACTTGTGGACTTTGATGAAAGCAATTCAAATTGCAAATAAAATTCAATAAATATTATTCATGTAGTCTTTGAATACCACTGATATGCTTAGTTCTGTGCCGGTTACTATTAAAAGTAAAATAAAGTTATACAACGTCCCTAACTTCAACATGCTTAGAATTTAACATATCTTTTTAAAAAGTATGCTAAGAGCCTTCTAACTTGAAATCAAGGTTTTTTGTTTTTGTTTTTTTTTTTTTGAGTGGACTCTATTTTTCATTAGTTCCTTTCAGTTATACATAATATTAGGGTTATTTTTGACAAAATTATAAAAAGATGGAATATAATTTGCTCCAATTTAGTACCCAGTATTTCCCCTTTCCCTCCCCCCTATTCCCTTTCATGAGGTATATTCTTAATGCATCTATCTGTATGTACAATAGACATTATATACTGAAGCTTTGTTACAGGGTAGTCCAGTCAAAAAAAGCAATAAAATATTACTTCCATATTCCACAATTATATTTTAGGTGTCTGCTTGACCTGAATTTCCCAGGCTGAGATACCATTGTCATTTGTCCAGGCAGGATTTTCCAAATCTCTCTTCCCACCTACCGACATAGGAATACATATTCTCTTCAGTGGGCATGGGTAGAGGGGTGGGCAGGAAAAGGTAATGTGTAAGTTTCCCTGGGGATTGTTGATTTCAAATTCTATGTTTTAAAAGAGACTATCTCCTCTATTCTTCACACTATTGTTCCTCTAATTTTTTTTTTCTAATTTCCCATTTCTTTTGGATCTAGGATGGTAATTGTGTTCTGAATTGTGCTTGCAGGTGATTGCAAAGCTAAACCCCCAAATAGATGGATCTGAAATAGTGCTGCTGACTGATGGGGAGGACAGCACTACAGGGAGATGTAGTGATACTGTGAAACAAAGTGGGGTCATCATTCATTTAATTGCTTTGGGACCATCTGCTGAACAAGCAATAATACAGATGAGCACCGAAACAGGTAAATCATGATCTATATGTTCCAAACCTTTAATAGCAATATAAGTATAGAAGTTGCCAACTCAACAACTTCTCTTGAGCTACGCCAGGATTTGGAAACCACAGTCAAATCAGACCTAATCTCTGTTCTCACAGTACTTGGAATCCAGTTATCTGGAAAGGGAAATAAAACTGCAAATCAGATCACATAAGCTGATAGCATTCCTTGACAATAGGAGAAATTTCAAGGAATAAATTTCTATTGGAGGAAAGGAAGACATCAGTTCTGCCAAGGTTTTAGAAAATAGAGGCAAGGAGCTCAGCAACTAGGTAACTTCTGAGCTGGACCTTGAACAAGGCGTTACATTTATCCAGGAAGGAAAAAGGACAAGAGAAAATAATCAGGGCGTAAGCAAAAAAAAAAAAAAGAAAAGAAAAAACCGTGTTGGAGTGACAATGTGATGGAAGTTCCCGTGAGGGCAGAGCATAGGTGCCATCTGTGAAGCAGGCTGTGAGGTGGGGGGCCACGACTGACAGAAGCTCAGCCAAAAGATCCAAATAACAATGAAGTTTCTAGATAAATATTAGCTATGGTAGCTGTTACTTTATTTTATTTTATTGTTTTTCGTACTGGGGATTGAACTCAGGGGTCCTTGACCACTGAGCCACATCCTCAGCCCTATTTTGTGTTTAATGTAGAGACAGGGTCTCACTGAGTTGCTTAGCATCTCACCGTTGCTGAGGCTGGCTTTGAACTCGCGATTCTCCTGTCTCAGCCTCCCTAAGTGCTGGGATTACAGGCTTGAGCCACTGCGCCCGGCTTAGCTGTTACTGTAGATACACAGATGTGATGAAAACAGATTCCATGTTTGTAATGCCTTCTAAACAGCAGAGAAAACATAATTCATAACATGAGTACCAATTATTTTATCAAATTGGCTTTAATGGCACAAATATAAACTTGCTTTTAATTGTACAAACTCATCATTTTATGTTCTCTTTTGTTTGTTTTTGGTGTTTTGTTTGAGACAGAGTCTCTGAAGGTGCCAAGGCTGGCTTCAAATTTGTAATTCTCCTGCCTCAGCCTCCCAAAAGCTAGGATTATAGGCCTATGGTGCCGTGACCATTCAAAATGCTTTTACAGAAAATGTAAAATTTAAATCTTTTCCAAGTATTCCATTTAGCAGTGGTACTTTTTAAACTTGTATCCACATCTTCCTTGTCTTGTCTTATCTCCTGTCAATTATTGTCAGCATGCCTCAGTATCTTTCTAATCTCTTTCTAATTTATGTATTATCTTTCTAACTTTATGTTTGATCTACTCTGTAAAATCTAAAAACCACTTTTGTAGAACTATATCCTAAATAAAAGTGAATAATTCCCAGAAAGGGCTATGTAAAGACTGTGAGCTTAACCAAGTGGAACTGTAACATCTTCTATCATAGTCCATGATTATTTGATGTATTTCATCTAGCTCAGATTTTGATGCTGAGGTATTAAAAAGTAGCTTATGCTTCCTAGTTGTATTTTTAAATTGGCATTTCAGAGTTAAAGCCTATAGCTACCTGACACTGGTCTATTTTAATAATATACACTGAAACTGTGATTTTGTTTAAACTGTTACCTTATTTATCACTAAAATGTACTTATTTCCTAGAAAGCAAAGTAACTAATGCATTTACATTTTAGGAGGAAAACATATTTATGCTTCAGATGAAGCCGAGAACAATGGCCTCATTGATGCTTTTGGGGCCCTTACATCAGAAAATGCTCATCCCACCCAGAAGTCACTTCAGGTCAGAGTTTCCATTCTTGGGAGTTTTGTGTTTGCATTTACCATGACTGAGAAGAAGAATTTGGTAGTCTTAAGTTTTAAATTCTATGTTTATCTCAAAGTGAATTTTTAATTAAAATCAAGACTTCTGCCAGCAATAGAAATTATTCTTTAGCTATAACTAAATTAAGTGCTAAAATAAGAGTAAAATAAATGGTGAGATACATCAGGTTTTTTTTATATTCCCATAGAATTTGGGTAAGGAATAATGTTAATACCCATTTTCCACCAAAAGACTTCATCCAAAATAAAGCAAACATTTTTTAATAAATGTATTAAAAATAAAAACTCATGTTTCCAAGCTTTCCTTACCCTTCATTGTTATAAAATAAACTTAGACAAATGAACTCAAGTGCCTAACTTGGAAATGGAAAAAATGTTTCTTGGAAGTAAACAGGAGAAAGAAGGGTGAATGATTATTGTGTATCTGTAAGGCTAGGACTTCTCCTATCTCTTCAACCACATTTTTCACTGGCATTTAATTTTACTCACCTCTCTCCTGAACTCAACCTTTTTTCTCATCTGTGTCGCAACAGCACCACTTAGATTCAAGAACTTTGATTAAGCTTTGGTTCTTTAATTCAGATCCTATGTTTGATGTCAGCATAGCCTGTTTTGATCAAAATGTGTTTTCTAAAAAACCTTTTTCTCTTCTTTCTCCATTCCCAAAAGTCTATGTCAGACCTCCTTATATAAAGACATCTCTGTTTGATTTTCTTATTTATCAAGTCACTACCTATGTTAAAACAGCATGATCACCTATTTTCTAACAATAAGGAGAGCATAGATGCTATAGCCTGTGGTTTAGAATATGTACATATTGATTTGGAGATTTAACTCAATAATAACACTTCCTTAAATCAAAGACTTGATCTCACTTAACAGAAGATCAAGATTTTTATAACAATGATGCTTCAAAGTAGAATTCCACTCACTTTTATTAGCATGAGAGTATTTGGGGTTGGGGAGCAAGTTGAAGTAGAAATGGGATTTCTTATTGTTCTGAAAAGGCTCCACCTAGGAAGCATGTACTAAGTGGATCAAGTTGAACCTTCTGCAACTTTATGTTAACTGAAATGAGCCAGGCCAAGAAAGACAAATGTGCATGATCCTAAACAGTTGAACTCAGAGCAGCAAAGAGTAGAGTGATTATTACCAGCAGCTGGTAGGATGTAGGACTTGGAGAGATGTTAGAAAAGGATACATTTCAGTTAGATGGGAGAAATGAGTTCAAGAGATCTATCATACAAACATGGTGATGATAGTTAGTAACATCCTTGAAAATTGTTCAGAGTGGAATTAAGTCCTTTCACCACACCAAAAAACAAAAAAATGAAAAGCATGTAAGGTAATGCTTATGTAAATTAGCTTTATTTAGCCATGCCATAATGTGTACACTTTTCAAAATATGTTTTACATGATAAATTTATACCATTTTTGTCACTTTAAAGAGTAGTAATTAACCAAAAGAGTTGCTTCTCCTAGACTAAGTGCTATCCACAAAGATTTGAATAACTTCTTTAAAGTTCTTCTCTAAGAAGTTTCTGTTTTACTTGGTGTGTATCAGTATTCCATCCTGTGCACATCAGTTTTCCCTTCTGTATTTCCTGTCCAGATATTCACTCTCTATCCTGTGTGAAAATCTATTTCAAGATTCCAGATCAGAATATATCCATGATAGCTTTGTTCCTTATATGTAAAGTCCTCATTCTCTCTGTCAAATGCTCTAATGACCCAAAAACATTATATTTTGGATCATCATGAAGATAGGTAAACTAAAGGTAATCAAACACATGTGCACAGAAACACACACACATATACATCCCCAATAGTCTTTTTCTGTCCATAGCACCCCTTAATACTAAAGACTAGTATTTCCAAAAAACTGGAAAAAAATAATTAGTTCATGACCCAACTGTAAATCCATTCTCCTGACCTAAGGCTCCTATTATACCTGGTTCTTCTCTCAGACCCTGTATTTCCACACTTTCTAGCTGAAAACTGATATATCCCAATCAGCTTTCAGAAAGATCCCAAGTCTAAGGTGGCATGCCATATATAAACTTGTATTCAGATGAGAAATTGAGGATGATCTTTAAAAGAAAAAGAAGAATATTATTCTATTCTATTGTCATTAATTTTTAAAATATATTTAAACAGCTCGAAAGTAAGGGATTAAAACTGATCAATGATCCCTGGATGAATGACACTCTAATTGTCGATAGCACTGTGGGAAAGGACACGTTTTTTCTCGTCACATGGGAAAACCAGCCTCCGAATATTTCTCTCTGGAATCCCAATGGGACACTGACAGAAGCTTTCACACAGGACACTGTCTCTAAAATGGCCTATCTCAGCATTCCAGGAACTGCACAGGTAAGTAATCAGTTTTAGACTTCCTCTGAATTTTTGAAAGCAGAAAATAAATTGTTTAATGTCATAAATGTGAGTGGTGATGATTATATCATCTACAAAATTATTTTACTATGCAGTCTCCTTGCCTTTGTGATCCTAAAGACTGTGATGGATGGCAGGAAAAAGGAATAAGGAACTCTTGCATCAGGAGAAAGTCTAACAAGAACTCTCAGGAGAAACTATGAGAGGACTGTGCAGTTAGTGTGCAGACTGCTGTTGAGGTCAATGAATAAGGCCAAAGGCAAGCTTTCCAGCACTTAGTTTTTCCAGATGAGATGTCACAAAATACAGACACTGTGCATGACAATAATCAGAATACTTGCCTGAACCTCCACTCACACCCTTTTAAAACCTCAAAACCATCAAAAATCTGTTGATCATATTTCACACTTCTGAGACTTATTGTGGATTTGCATAATGAAAAGCAGGATATTATTTGACTCTGGAAACTTACTCTCTTTCCACTGGAAATTTTAGGTGGGCACTTGGACTTACAGTCTTCAGGCCAAAGCAAACCCAGAAACACTAACAATGACGGTAACTTCTCGGGCAGCAAATTCTTCTGTGCCTCCAATCACAGTGAGTGCTAAAATGAACAAAGACACAAACAGCTTCCCCAGCCCAATGATTGTGTATGCACAAGTCCTACAAGGGTATGTCCCCATTCTTGGAGCCAGTGTGACTGCGATCATTGAATCAAACAGTGGAAAAACAGAAGTTTTGGAACTTTTGGACAACGGTGCAGGTAATTCACAGATTTAATGAATAAGCCTATATTTTCAAAACTTAGGACATGATAAGGGTGCCTATGGCATCATGGGACAGTAAGATAGGTACCCAAGGGATGGAGGAATAGCAAGACCATCAAGAAATTCTATCAGATAAAACCTATAATCAATGGAGACAATAAATGTTATTTATTGTCATTATTATTGTTTGTCATTGGTTTGTTAGCCAATGTCTGTCACCATTTAAGTAGATCTCGTTCAGGTGGTTGAGGACAGCGTCAGCAATGCTGGGCAAGTGTTTCATTGAGGAACATCATCAATAAAGTCTGCTCAAAGAGGGTGAAGCACAAACAGCCAGATGAGATCTAGTGGTAGAACCTGGGCCCCTGATAGGAAAAGGGAGAGAAGCAAGACAATTTCCCAACAGCTGGAAAAAAAAGACAGAGTCTTAAGAGCTGAGGCCCAAGGGCAGCCAGAACTACCACAAGAGAGGAAGATGCATCACTGGGGCATCAGATACCAGGTTTTACTTGTAGAAAACAAGGAACTGTGCTGGCTTCTGGTAAGAGGTCAGTGAGCAACAAAATAAGCAATTTGATACACATCTGCATTTTTACAGATTTGTATCAGTACTTTTCACAATGTAATTTATTCACTCCTTTGATAATGTTGTCTTCCACTAGAGTTGGCAAATTTTTCTTAGGTGAAACTCAATTCCTTCTTCAAACACAAGAATATTTACACAACTGTCCCTTGCCTTTACTTTCCCTTTCCAAAAACCATCTGTAGCATATTAAACTTACCTGTATCTTGTTTGATTTCTTAGCATTTTACCAAATGAATATTTATCTAATTGGGAAGTAACCAGTTTGAAATGCCTTTACCTAAAGAGGCATTGGTGATTAACAATGGCTTAGTGCAGGCATTCTCAAACTTTAGTGTATAAGGGAATCATCCTGAGAGTTTGATAAAACATGGAATGTTGAGGCCCTTCCCAAGATAGTATGACAAATTTATGTGTCTAAACATCTCTAGATTTTTAGAGATATACTGGTGGTTGTTCAAGGACCTCACTTTACTACACCCTGATTTAGAATTTTAAACCATGGGAAATGTAATGTGATTTAACAGGTGATACCAATGCTAGTATTATCAAGAAGTATACATATGATATAATATTCCCAAAATCCTCCAAATTTTTTTTCTAATAGAAGATGGGATTTTCTTCTGTCAGACCAGAAAGTTAATGGATCAGGAGAGTAAAGGCTGGATAAAGGAAAAAGGAAGAGTTGTTGAAGATAAAGCAAACCAAGTAATTGTAGTTGACTAGAGTAAGAATTAGATCTTATACAAAATCACTCTGTTTTCCTGGTGGGGACCTTTTTTGAATTAAACACAGAGATGATATAATATGACTAGATAAATTACAATAAAGTTGAACCAAATGGCTGAGAAATGGTAAGATTACTATAAAATATATGTTAATTGATGAAGGACAGGAATATGAGGTATTTATTATATATACACAAATATAAATGTATGCATATGTGTTATATGGACATAAAGATATCAAAACAACTCAAATAGCAATTCAACAATATATTGAGCTGACAGAACATAATGAAAATTTTCTCAAAAGGTCAAACCTTAAATATGAGGCCTGGTCTAGATGACATGTTATAGAGGCCAAAGCTGCTTGTGTTAGAAAATGCATGAATTTCTCTTTGTATTTACAATAATCATTAATTTCTTTACAACTATGATAAGGTGCTGATTCTTTCAAAGATGATGGGGTCTACTCCAGATATTTTACATCTTATTCAGAAAATGGCAGATATAACTTAAAAGTGCGGGCTCACGGAGGAACAGACTCTGCCAGGCGAAGCTTGTGGCATCCACTGAACAGAGCTGCGTACATACCAGGCTGGGTAGTAGATGGTGAGTAGCTCATGATGTCTGAAATCCAAGGACAGATTGAATAATATTTGAGATTTGGCATGATTAAGGCTTCAAACATCTTACAACTCAAAATATAGCTTTTCCCATTTCTGGAATGAAGTTCTTGGCTAATTGCCTCCAAATTAATCTAAGCTTTGGCATAATGCCTGGCACCTAGTAAGCACTCAAAAATGGATAGCTAGTATTATGTTAGTTTGGGAAACCTTCATGATATCAACAAATATATGCCAAACTTTCAAATTAGAACATGAAAACAAATCAATATGTTATGAGCCTAAGTATAAACAGAATTTATCCTTCAGATTACATGTGCTGTTAAAAATAAACATTTATTTATAATGGTGTTTTCAGTTTGTTTGCCTTTAGAATAGCTTTTATATTTTAAAAGTTAATGTGCACATTATAGGAAAACAGAAAAACACAGTGAAGAACAAAGTCATGGAGTCACAAGCAGTTAGTTGGACATGTTCCTTCAGGACCTATGTGTACATACATAATATCCCATTTTGTGTGATAGAGACAGTAGTGTAAATCATGTTTTTCTACACATCATGAATATTCACCAATTCAAAATCCCAAAGCTACATGAGTATTTTTGATAACCAAGAATACACTACAGCAATACCTTCTGTTAGAAAAAAATTGTAATCCTGCCTCTCCTGGGGACAAAATTTTCACTGATGGCAGAAATGGCAAGAGGCCTCTAGATAGATGCATCAGCAGAGTCACAAGTACAATAAATCATTCTTTTAATGCTCAATTTAAAATGAGACATAAAGCAACAAGAATATACCAAGAATAATGTTTCTAAGAAGGTTCACTGTCAGATTTCCACTACTAAAATATTAGCAAGAAATCATGTTCCCAGTGAATTGAAGTATTCCTATAATACAGCCAGAGGATGTACACATATGAGTAGCTCACATCAAAATGTAAATCCTTGAGCACTAGCTTCCATCTTTACCTGTATGCTTCATCCTGCCCCTCTGCTGCCAGCCTAAGGAATAAGTCCTGATATGCACTTCCCAAAATTAAAACAATTTCATGTCCAAGATACATCTTTCCTATCAATTGTACCAAAAAATATTTACAAGTTGGCTAATTCACTAGCTCTATGTTTCATGATACACCATCACCTAGGGCATTTAGAAAACTTAGATGTTACTAAATAAATTATGAACTTTGTACACAATAAGCACAAGTACTTTACTAAAAATGCACATATAGATGTATGATTATGATCTAAAACAGTCTTCCAGATATGGAGATACCAGCAAAGAGCCCTTGCCCTCCCCCTTCCTCTTCTCCCTCTTCACCATTCCAGTAACTAAGTTCAGGACTACCCCTAGGTCCAAGAGGAAGACTAACCAACAAAGGTCACTCCCAGAAGACAGTTCTTCCTAAAACAGTAGCAAAAGGATAATTATACAGAGATTATTTTGCTACTTCTAACAAAACTTTGGGCATTAGGACTTATCCTTGAATACCCAGCAATATTAAGTAAATTATACATCTAACAGTGGCTAGACAATCTGAAATAATGTAAGGGGCACGGAATGATTCTTGCTCTATACTTTCTTTTCTCCCAACCCACCACCCAGTGGACAGTCAACACACCATACAAAATGTGAAGTTTAACAATTCCATTCCCCTAAGTGGTACCACTCCTATATAGTAACAAAAATTATTGAAAGGGCATTACTTCAGCTCTCAGCTTTACCATGTATTATGTACTTTCAAATATCCATAAAAACTAGATGTTTCCAATGAAGTATTTAAGTTTCCCACTATACATACAGTAGAACTGAGTAAACCACACACACTTTACACAGGCTAGCCTTTGAAGTAAAGAAACAAACAAACAAAAAACTTTTTTTTAAAGATTAGAATTTGAAGTGATTTCCAAACAGACACATTCTTGCCTAAAACTCCTCTAATTCTCATCTCTTATCAACCCAAGGGTTAGACATATGCATCTGTCATGCTTAGAGAGAACGTGAACAATTTCACTTCCTAAGGAGTTTTCAGAACAATCCTTCCTATGCATTTTAACACAAAGTATGCTATTGTGTTAATTAACTGTACATTTGTCATACACTGGAATGTTTTCATAAAGTCCAAAAAATGTGTAGAGCAAGGTGATGATAAGCACAAAGAATGCATTCTTTTGCGTAGTTACTTCTCTTATGACTTTTAGGGCTTTTTATTAGCAATTAGAGTACAATCAGAAGGATTACTCCTTAGCACTTGCAGCATGGAGTGGTTGGAAGGATACTGTTTTTTTTCCCTAGGTATATTTCAGCCTGAAGATAATTTGAAAAGTAAATCAAACTTTTTAAAGGCATATATTGAAGTATTAGATAACATTATTCACATTTAGTGCAGTCTCCACCCCAAAGCAATTTGTTATCCAGTTTTATGCTAAAGGATACTAAAAGATGAATTCTCCCACCAATTGGTACTTATGATTAATTATGTCACAGGCCTTAGTAAAAATTTAACTACACATATGAAGAAAAAAGAAAAAGATTAGTGAGATGAAGAAAGTGATTTACTGTCCCATTTTAAACTAGAGAATTTTTAATGCAGGGAAAATTGAAGGGAACCCACCAAGACCTGAAACTAATGAGGATACTCAGACAATCTTGGAGAATTTTAGCAGAACAGCATCTGGAGGTGCATTCGTGGTATCACAAATTCCTGATACTACAAACATTTCCTGGTCTGAACTGTTCCCTCCAAGTCAAATCACAGACCTTGATGCCACATATGAGGGGGATCAAATCAATCTAACATGGACAGCACCAGGAGATAATTTTGACGTTGGAACAGGTAAGCATAAAATATCATGTGGTTTCAACTTAAGTTAAATGTGCTCATTGCAGAAGCAAGGGCAGGTGGGCAGGTTAGGGGAGAATAGTTTTCAATTGACAGCTCACTGAACTTTTAATTTTATAATCTGATATTTTTTAATCAATCAAACATGAGACATTTTAACCTGGTTTTACTTCTCATGTGACGATGGTAGCATTTGGCAGAGCTTAAAAGTCAGAATTCAGATTTATTTAAAAATGAGTTATGTTTTTTATATGAGTATATACTCAGCATAACTACATAAATTCACTATGATATGCTACAGTTACTAAACTGCATGTAACTTTTTTCTTAGTTCAACAGTATATCATAAGAATAAGCGGAAATATCATTGATCTAAGAGATAATTTTGATGATGCGCTTCAAGTGACCACTACCAACCTGTCACCAAAAGAGGCCAACTCCAAGGAAATTTTTGCATTTAAACCAGAAAACATCTCAGAAGGAAACACAACCCACATATTCATTGCCATTCAAAGTGTAGACAAAAGCAATTTGACATCAAAAGTATCCAACATTGCACAAGTAGCTTTGTTTATCCCTCAAGCAGATCCTGGTCCTGATGAGAGCCAAGGAGAAAATCATCCTAATCATAATTCTGGAGTTAATATTTCTACTGTGGTCTGTCAGTGGTGGGCTCTGTTATGGTTGTTAGCATTATTGTAAGTACCACTATTTGTATCTTAAAAATGAGCAACTCTTCAAGAAGACCTAGAACCGAGTTTTAAAAAACAAAAACAATTTATGTAAAGGATATTTCTGCATTTTTAAAATTCATCCTGTGTGATTATAAACTTTTAAAACATAAGTTTTCAGGTCTAGAAAGGAAACTGTGATCAAATATTAAACATACATGGATTTGTGAAAAACTGCCAATACTAAAGTTTAATAATTTTATTTGCTCATTTAATTTATCGTAAGTATTGATGAATAAAGACCTTTTTCATATTGTCATTCTGGTTGTGTATTATTTTTCTAATGCAAAACTTTCAGAAATATTTTCAAATTTTATCAAGTTAAAATTCTCAATTTAATAGTTTTAAAAAATACAAAAAAGAAAATAAAAGATATTTGTGGAAATTGGCTGGTTTTGACACCATTGGTATAAATAAATGGCATCATATTTACCTAAAATCTTCACTGTAGCACTGAATCTTCTACAATCATGTTTGTTGCAATTCATGAAATACGGAAGGTACCAGTGAAAAAAGAAAAAAATCTGATACCACCTGTCAAACCATAGTTTTTCCTGATTTCAGTTCAGTATAAACATATACCTCTTTTCCCTTAAAAAGGCATACCTACTCATGTACTGTTTCTTTCGTTATCCAAACTACTGTTTATTGATTTTGTTTTCAGAGAAAGAATAGAATACACTAAAAACATTTTTATTCATCAGAGTCACAGCCTAGGAGTTGAAATTTTGTGTGTGTGTGTGTGTGTGTGTGGTGCTGGGGGTTGAACTGAAGGCCTTGTGCACGTGAGGCAAGCACTCTACTAACTGAGCTATGTCCCCAGCCCATAACTTGAAATCGTATTGATGAATAAGACCAATGAAGGTGACAATGTAATCTAAGAAGAGCAGATTCGCATATTCACACGACTATCATGAGTGCAAGTTTATGAGAATAATTTCCTTTTCTTCCAACTGATGCTTTTCTCACTTTACACAATGAGTTTTACTGCCATGATTCAACAACCAGAGGAACTAGAGAGAAACTATGCCATATTCACTCGTTTACATCCTTATCTCATATAGCTTTGGCAGGAATTATTTGCTAATATGGAAGTTAACTAAAATAAGAGTCATATAAGCTGAGTCCAGAGGTCACTTCTAACAGTCTTTGAACATGGACTAGACTTTTTGACCTGGCATAATTTATTTGGTCTGATTAGCAAGATTGACAAAAAAGGGTCCATGTTTTAATTTGGAAGTTACAAAAGATCAAGGAAGAAGAAAATAGCAGAAGTCTCCTGATTACTGAGAAGGTTTGATTTGCTCTAATGGCATTCAGAGGAAAAAGAGTTGTGCAGCAAGGCATTCGGAAACTGTATTTGTCAGCTTTTTCACCACTATGATGCAAGGAGCCAACCAAAACAACTGTAGGGGTAGAAAAATTTATTTAGGGGCTCACAGTTTCAGAGGACTCAGTCCATGGCAGCAGGCTCCATTCCTCAGGGCTCAAGGTGAGGCTGAACATAATGGAGGGGTGTGTGGCAGAGGGAAGCAGCTGACCTCATAATCAGCAAGCAGAGAGAGAAGCCTCCACTTGATGGATACAAATATATACCCCAAAGAAACACCCCCAATTCCCACCTCCTCCTACCACAGCCTATCACTTCAGTTACCACTCAGTTAATCCCTATCAGGTGATTAATTCACTGATTGGGTTAAGACCCTCACAGCCCAATCATTTCTCCTCTGAACCTTTTTGCATTGTCTCACATGTGAGCTTTTGGGGAACACCTCACATCCCAACCATAAGAGGAACTGTGCTGTTGAAGAAAAAGGGCTATTGCACTTGTTAGTTCTTCTGGAAGATTAGTACCTATTCAACCAGATCTAATGGCTAGGGAGACATAGGACAATGTGGAGAAAATGTAGGAAAGGGGTGTTAGACATCTGGCCTTTTACCAAGAGGGAAATGAAGGCCTGAGATTCTGTGTTGGCAATAGTGATACTATGTAACAGTAAGATTTTTCCCTGTGCCCTTCCCACCCAGCCACCCCATAGCTCTGAAGGCAAAGCCTATTGGCATGGTTATTTTCCTCTCTAATGCTATAGTACAATCATTAGGCTCAGGTGGGTCCCTGTGTTGGGTTATTCCCTCCAAGATCAGGCTCTGACTTAGTTCTGTTACCAGATCTGCATAAGCAGCTAGTTGGGAATTAGTAAGACTAAGAAAACTAAATGATTTTATTAATGTAGTCAGGACAGGCTACATAATTTATGTTTTCCAGTACAAAATGAAAACAAGAAGGCTCTGTTTAAAAATTATTGAGAATTCAAAGACCACAGCAAAATCTCAAGCAATGGCAAAACAATGAAACCAAGTTCAGAAACTTCTGAACAATTGTGTGGACCCCCTGCCCACAAAGCCAGCTCTACATATGCTGCAGGAAAAACTAGAAATAAAATCAGTTGTGTAGGGTCTCTGGTCCATTAAAGCCAGAATGCACCCTTTATGGTATCATAGTAGGTCTTGTTAATCCAAAACAAGTATCAGATTTGGGTAGGGATTCATAGGCCCATCACCTCTGACTAGGAATCTAGAAACAGAAAGTAAAACTAAGTGTCCCAGTAAGGAAGAGTCAGGCCTATGTGCAAGAACAGCTTCTGTGCCAACCTTAGAGAATCAGCTATCTGAAGGGTTCCTAAATAGAAAAAAGCCTGTAGCAGCAGCCATCCAAGTGGATGATGCCCTGGAGTTGGCCAGTCACAGTGTCACAAGCTAAACACCTGCCCTCAGAGATCTGCCCAAGCCTCTAGATATTTTTTTCCATTTTTAATCACTAGACTTCAAGAATAACCAGCGAATAAACCTCCCATTTAAGCCCAGTCAACCAACAGAATCATGGAGAAAATATAATTATTGTTTTATGATACTAAGTTTTGGGATAATTTAGTCCACAACATTAGATGAGCAAAACACCCAATTCCTATTATGAGTCCAGATTCCACTGGAAAAGAGACCCACTATGAATACTACAGAGCATGGAACTTCTGACCAATTCTACCCCAGAATCACATAATTTCTGGAAGATGCAGTTTCAATATATCCAGTTGCCTCAGCAAAGCCACTACAATCACAGAAGGATGCAACTGTGCCACATGGTGGAATAGCAAGCAATGTTCTAATGTAGTGAGTGGTCCTTGTCCTCAGCCTAATAATTTAAAAAGGCAGAAAGCTGGTGGCTAGGAGCTCTTGTGGACACCGTGACACTCACTCCACACAGATGGCACTGATTATAGACTTCTGGCCCAATCCCCTATCATACTGTATTCACTTTAATCTCAATCTTGTTAATCTTTTGTAATGCTTGTTTGTTGGTTCAGTAAGGAGCCCAAGTAAAAACAATTGCAGATGAATTGAAGTTGCCATTTTCATGTGTAGGAGACTGGGCCACACAGGTGTGGTGCGAGGGAGGGCTGTCAGGCTGAGCAGGCGAGAACACCCTGCTCTCCCTGGCCTTGGAACACCAAGACTTGGCCTCAGCCCCTTGCCAACTGATGTGCCGGAGACTCCTCTGCCCCTAGCCCCAGAGACTCTTCTCCCCCTACCCCTGGCTCTTTGCCAACTGATATGTCTGGCCAGACTTCTCTTATGTATATAAGCTCCTGCATTACAATAAATCTTTGAGCTGTGTCATGAACACTGCCTCCTGCTGCCTGATTCCTGGGTTGGTTGGCACCACCACACTCACCTCCTATCAGATCACCCTGTTCCAGAAACAACAACATTCATGCATCTTCTAACTGATAGATGTATTTTTGAGATTGCATAAGGAGGAAGAGCTGCCCCTTGACTTATCCCCACACCCAATAACAACAACAACAACAACAACAACAAAAGGCTAGAAAGGACTTAGGAAGACAAATGAGATTTTCCAAGAGTGTGAGGTAAGAGGCAGAACAGGAAGCAAGGACAAAGGAGCAAGTGACTGTTCTGATCAATGCTAAGAAATGGCCATTGAATTTAGCAACACAAAGTGATCAGTAATCTTAATAAATGCAATTCTCACAAAGAAAGAATGGAGAGAGTAAATGAAGATTCTTTGTACAGTACAGAGAAATGGAAATTAGCAGAATTAGTATGTATGAAGCCAAGAGAGGTTTTATTTGTGGAGCAATTGTTCAATTCTATTGTAAGTATTATAGAAGTATTTTATATTTTAAACTCTATACATATAAAACTGACAAAAATTTTTAAAAGTTTAAAAGAAGACTTTGGATTTGAACTTGGAGTATTGTATTCTGTAAACTGGGATAATAGTGCCTACTGCCAAGTATTGTGTGGATTTCACCAAATAATGGCAGGTTTGGAGCCCTCTTCTATCTATATATCATTAGTGCTCAATGCATGGCAAGCTCTCATGTTAAGAACTTTTGCTAACTCTGAAGTTCAGGGATCTTAGCACTGACGACTATCTGTTCATCAGTCACTCAACTGACATATTGATTCCTGCTGTTTACCAGAGACTCAGCATTAAGCACTGTGGTAGAGAGGTGAATGAAAAATGGAGCCTCAGAATGGAAGAAAACAATTAAAAACCATATATCTGATAAGGGCTAATACCAAAATATGTCAGATGCCCAAACCACTCCAGAGTAAATAATAATGAAAATGATGATTTAAAATGGGCAAGGTATCTGATTAGACATTTCTTAAAGAAAAACAATGGGATTGTGGAAGATGGAAGACTAGAGGGAAGCAACATTTCTCCTGGCTCCAGAATAGGGGATTCAAACATTGGCAGTTCTGCTTCTCTGGAAAGTGAAAGGGAATTCACTAAAACTCCATAGTGGACAGCCAGAGTGCCTTAGGACTTATACATTTTGGGATCATTAAGCAAGGGAAAAGTGACAAAAGTAAAGCTAAGCTGCTTGCAGGAGCAGCAGAATTAACACAGAAGGACGGGAATTTGGAGTGGAAAGTCCTGAGATCAGAATGGTAGCCTTCCCCTAGGCCAATATGGAGGCTGTCGGACACAATAAATTGGTACAGGATTGATGCCCTGTGTTTAACAATAGTCCACTGTGAGCTGAGGCAGGATTCTTCCTGAGCCAAACATACCACACAGCTG
This sequence comes from Geosciurus inauris, assembly GCA_004024805.1. Lineage (NCBI taxonomy): Eukaryota > Metazoa > Chordata > Mammalia > Rodentia > Sciuridae > Geosciurus > Geosciurus inauris. Next base: position 41,555 of record PVHX01010179.1, on the reverse strand, counting down.
GCAGATACTGGAATCAAGAACTTGGATCTGGAAAATGGATGGCTCCAGTACATAGTACAAGCAGAAACCAACCACGTGAAATAGTGTGAGCCTGGCAAAATCAAGAAAAACATTAAACACATAGAATGTATTTTGTGTGGGGGAAATCAAGTTGGAGAGTCAGGGGAGAATCTGGCTCCCTCCCGCTTTGAGTCCAATGGCTCAGAAGACCAGCTGCAGGGATAAGGAATCTGAATGAGCTAGTATATCAGTGCTCAGATACCAACTGGAAAGGCAAGGAAAGAAAAGTAGAACAAACCAACACCAAAAGATAGAAAATAATTACAATCATATCCAAAATAAATGAAATTGATATTATAAAAATAATTCAAAAAAAATCAATAAAGTAAAAAGTTGGTTCTTGGAAAACGATAACAAAATTGATAAACCCTTAGCCGAACAAACCAAAAGAAAGAGAAAAAACTCAATTTGTTAAAATCCATGATGAAAAAGGAAATACCACCACAGATACTACTGAAACACAGAGGATAATCAGAAACTATTTTGAAAATTTACACTCCAATTAACTAGAAAATCTTGAATATATCAAAAATTTCCTAGAGACATACAACCTACCATAATTGAACCAGGAGGATATAGAAAATTTGAACAGGCCAAATTAAAGTAAGGAAATTGAAGATGTCATCAAAAGCCTACTAATGAATAAAAGCCCAGGACTGGATGGGTTCTCAGAAGAGTTCTACTAGACTTTAAAGAACTGATAACAATACTCCACAAATTATTTCATGAAATAGAAAAGGAAGAAATTCTTCCAAAAATTCTATGAAGTTAGTATTGCCCTGGTACAAAAACCAGACAAAAACCCATATCTTTGATAAGCATAGATGCAAAATTTTTTAATAAAATATTAGCAAATCACATACAAAAACACATTATAAACATAGTACACCATAGTCAAGTAGGTTCCAGGGATGGAAGGTTGGAAAATATGGAAATCAATACATGTAATTCATCACACAAATAGACTTAAAGATAATAATCAGTAATTATATCAATAGATGCAGAAAAAGCATTTAACAAAATATAGCATCCATTCATGTTTAAGACACTAGAAAAAATAGAGATCAAAGGGACATATCTCAACATCATAAAAGCTATATATGACAAACCCAAGGCCAACATCATCCTAAATAGAAAACATTCCCTCTAAAAACAAGAACAAGACCGGGATGCACACTTTCATCACTTCTATTCAACACAGTCCTTGAACCTCTAGGCAGAGCAATTAGGCAAAAAATGGAAATTAAAGGGGGTAAATAGGAATAGAAGAGTTCAAACAATCTGTTTGTTGACAACATGATCCTATATTTAAGAAGCCAATAAACTCCATCAGAAAAGTTTTAAAATTTATAAACAAATTCAGCTAAATAACACAATACAAAATTAACACCCATAAATTTATTGCATTCCTATACTCTAACAATGAATCAGCTGAAAGAGAAATTAGAAAAACTATCCCATTCACAATAGCCTCAAAAAAAAAAAGATACTTGGAGATCAATGTAATAAAAGAGTGAAGAACTTCTACAATAAAAACAACATAACACTAAAGAAAAAATAGAATAAGATCATACAGATGGAAAGACTTCCCATGTTCTTGGATAGGAAGAATTAAAATTATCAAAATGGTCATACTACCAAAAGCACTGAATTGAATACAGATTCAATGCAATTCCCATCAAAATTCTAATGATGTTCTTTTTTGTTGTTGTTGTTACACCATATGTACAGTCATACATGTACCTAGGACATTGTTGTCCATCTCATTCCACCATCTTTCCTGGCCCCATGTCCCATTCCCTTCCTTCTCTCCCCTTTGAACAAAGTTTCTCCACTCATCCCATGCGCCCTCCCGCATTATGGATCAGCATCCACTTATCAGATAGAACATTCAACCTTTGGTTTTTGAGATTGGCTTACTTAGCACGAAATTCTCCAACTCCATCCATTTACCTGCAAATGCCATAATTTTATTCTATTTTACTGCTGAGTAATATTCCATGGTGTATACATACCACAGTTTCTTTATCCATTCATCTATTGAAGGGCATCTAGGTTGGTTCCACAGTCAAGGACTATATTGAATAGAAGTGGTAAAAGAGGGCGTCCCTGTCTTGTTCCCATTTTTAGAGGGAATGCTTCTAATTTTTGTCCATTTAGGATGATGTTGGCTTCAGTTTTGCATAGATAGCTTTTACAATGTTGAGGTATGTTCCTAGTGTCCCTAGTTTTTCTAGTGTTTTGAACATGAAGAGTGCTGTATTTTGTCAAATGCTTTCTCAGCATCTATACAGATAATCATACAATTCTTATCTTTAAGTCTATTGATGCGATGAAATATGTTTATTGATTTCCATATGTATCACCCTGATTCCAAAACCAGACAAAAGACACATCAAAGAAAGAAAACTTCACACCAATATCCCTGATGAACATTGATGCAAAATATTCTCAATAAAATTCTGAGAAATCACATACAAAAACATATTTTAAAAATTGTGCACTATAATCAAGTGGGTTTCATTCCGGGGATACAAGGTTGGTTCAAAATATGGAAATTCATTTCTATTCAACATAGTCCTTGACACTCTAGCCAGGGCAATTAGACAGATGAAAGAAATTAAAGGGACACAAATAGCAAAAGAAGAACTCAAACTATCATTATTTGCTGACGACATGATTCTATACTCAGAGGATCCAAAAATTCCACCAGAAAACTTCTAGAATTAATAAATGAATTCAGCAAAGTAGCAGGATATAAAATCAATACTCATAAATCAGATACATTTCTATACATCAGTGATGAATCCTCTGAAAGAGAAATTAGGAAAAGTATCCCATTCACAATATCCTCAAAAAACTAAAATAAAATACTTGGGAATCAATTTAACATGAGAGGTGAAAAACCTCTACAATGAAAACTGCAGAACACTAAAGAAAGAAATTGAAGAAGGCTTTAGAAGACGGAAAGATCTTGGATCTTGCTCTTGGATGGGCAGAATTGATATTGCCAAAATGGCCATACTACCCAAAGCACTATACAGATTCATTGCAATTCTAATTAAAATCCCAATATCATTCCTTATATAAATAGAAAAAGCAATCATGAAATTCATTTTTTAAAAAAGTCAATGATATTCTTCATAGAAATAGAAAAACAGTCATAAAATTCATCTGGAAAAATAAGAGACCCATAATAGCTAAAGCAATCCTCAGTGACAAAAGTGAAGCAGGAGGCATCACAATACCAGAACTTAAATTATACTACAGAGCTATAGTAACAAAACTAGTGTGGTATTGGAACCAAAGCAGACATGAAGACCAATGGAACAGAAAAGAAGACACAGAGACAAACCCACAAAAATAGTTACATCATATTTGATAAAGGCACCATAAACATATTTTGGAGAATAGATAGCCTCTTCAACAGATCATGCTGGGAAAACTGGAAATCCATATGTAGTAAAGTGAAATTGAACCCCTATCTCTCATTCTGCACAAAATTCAACTTTAAGTGGATCAAAGACCTGGAAATTAGATCAGAAACCCTGCACATAGTAGAATAAAATGTAGGCCCAATACTCTAACATATTGGTTCAGGAAGTGACTTTCTTCACAAGATTCCTGAAATGCAAGAAGTAAAATCAAGAATCAATAAATGGGATTGCATCAAAGTAAGCTTTTTCACAGCAAAGGAAACAAGAGTAAAGAGACCATAAAAATAGGAGAAAATCTTTGCCACCTGCACTCCAGATAATGGATTAATATATACATATATTAATTAATACATATACATATATAAATATATAAAGAACTCAAAAAGCAGCACCAAAAAGAAAATCCCAAATAACCCAATCAATAAATGGGCAAAGGAACTGAATAGACAATTCTCAGAATTAGAAATATGAACGGTCAACAAATATATGAAGAAATGCTCAACATCTCTAGCAATTAGAGAAATGCAAATTAAATCCACACTGAGATTTCATCTCTTTCCAGTCAGAATGGAAATAAACTGGATGGCATCAAACTAAAAAGCTTCTTCACAGCAGAGGAAACAATCAAGAACATGAAGAAAGAACCAACAGAATGGGAAAAAAATCTTTACCACCTGCACTTCAGACAGAGCATTAATGTCCAACATAAGAACTAAAAAAACTTAGCACCAAAATAACAAATAACTCAAGCAATAAATGGCCAAAGGAACTGAACAGACAATCCTCAGAAAAAGAAATACAAATGGTCAACAAATACATTAAAAAAATGTTCAAAATCTCTAGCAATTAGAGGAATGCAAATTAAAACTACACTGAGATTTCATCTCACTCCAGTTAGAATAGCAATTATCAAGATTACAAGTAACAATAAATGTTGGGGAGGATGTGGGGGAAAAGGTACACTCATACATTGTTGGTGGGACTGCAAATTGATGCAACCAATCTGGAAAGCAGTATGGAGATTTCTCAAAAAACTAGGAATAGAACCACCATTTGGTGCAACTATATCACTTCTTTTTTAAAAAAATATTTTTTAGTTGTTGATGGATTTTTATTTTATTCATTTATTATTTATATGTGATGCTGAGGCTCGAACCCAGTGCCTCACACACACTAGGCAAGCGCTCTACCACAGAGCTACAGCCCTAGTCCCCCACTTCTTGGTTTATATACAAAAGGTGTAAAATCAGCATACTACAGTGACACTGACAATAATATTTATAGCAGCTGAATTCACAATAGATAAGCTATGGAACCAACCTAGATGCCCATGAACAGATGAGTGAATAAAGAAATTGTGATATGTATACACAATGGAATATTACTCAGCCACAAAGAAGAAAGATTTTGTGACATTTGCAAGTAAATAGATGGACCTAGAGACTATCATGATAAGTGAAATAAGCCAGTCCCCCAAAACCAAAGGTCAAATGTATTCACTGACATGTGGAAACTAACCCACAATAAGGGGAAGAGGAGAAAAATAGACATTCAGTATATTAGACAAAGTGGAGTGAAGGGAAGGGAGGGGGATAAAAAAAGGAAAGATAGTGGGATGAATCTGAAATAATTTCCTATGTACTTATATGAGTACACCATTGTGAATCCCATCATCATGTACATCCATAAGAATGGGGTCCTAACTAGAATATGTTTCATGCTTATACAATTATAGCAAAATGAATTCTAATGTCATGTATAACTAAAAAAAAGCCAATAAAAAGATGTCAGTGAGCAAAGAAATAAGCAATTTGATACACATCTTATTATTACAGATTTCTATCAGTACCTTTCACTATGTAATTTATTCAGTCATTTTTTAATACTGTCTTCAATCAGAGTTGGCAATTTGTTCTTAGGTGCCCCTCAATATGTTCTTCAAGTATAGCAATATTTCCACAACTGTCTGTTGACTTTTCTTTCCCTTTTTACACAACATCACAACTTATCTGTATTTTGTTTGATTTATTAGCATTTTACCAGATGAATATTTAATTAATTGGGAAATAGCTAGTTTGAGATGCCTTTACTTAAGAAAGTATTGGTGACTAACAATGGCTTATAGCAGGCATTCTCAAACTTCACCATGCAAGGGAATTATCAGGAGAGTTTGTCATAGTCCAGAATGCTGAGGCACTTCCCAATGTAGTAGTATGAGAAATTTACATGTCAAAAGATCTCTAGATTTTTAGAGATACAGGTACTGCTGGTCCAAGGATCTCATTTTAAGATCCTCTGAACTAGAATGTTAAATCCCTTTGGAAATGTTTTGTAATTTAACAGGTAACTCCAAGAGTTATCAAGAAGGTCTTTATAAACATAATCACCTCCCCATGATGGGTTTGAGTGTGCCAGTTTAGGAGGAACATGAAAGAGTTAAAGTATGGCTTTGTGGAATAGATAGAAGGTACTTAGAGTTCCAGGAATTTAGAAATCCAAGAAGGAAGAAGAGAATTAAGGAAAGGGGGCATAGACACTAAGAAAAATAAAGGGCCAACAAGCAGTCCTTAATGGTGTCTAAAGAATGTATAAACAAGCCGGGCGCGGTGACTCAAGCCTGTAATCCCAGCACTTAGGGAGGCTGAGACAGGAGAATCATGAGTTCAAAGCCAGCATCAGCAATGGCGAGGCGCTAAGCAACTCAGTGAGACCCTGTCTCTACATAAAACACAAAATAGGGCTGGGGATGTGGCTCAGTGGTCGAGTGCCCCTGAGTTCAATCCCCAGTACCAAAAAAAAAAAAAGAATGTATAAACATGTGTGATTTCACATTGTTCCCTGTGCTGGTGTGTTGGAGCTTTAAACTGGCAAGAACGAAGCATAGCCATTTTCTTTCAGAATTTGGAACTAATTTGGAAATAGACATAGGAGTCAGGAAGATGATGAAAACATTAGTTGTACATATGGTGAACTTTAAAAATTGTGGTTTGATCTAAATCCACACTTAGGATTTCTAATGCTTTCCTTCATGTCAGGAAATCAGAAATACATGCCCTTTACCACCCCAAAGGCATTGTCTGACAGGAAGACACTTATCTAACTAGGTACAAAGGGAATCATACCTCACATTAATTAGTTACTAGTTGGAGAAAGAGAAACTGATTTCCAGATCTGCTTCTTGAAGGTAGGACAGAATCCTGACAATATGTGCTCAACCCAAGGAATCAGAGAAGAATGCACACACTGAGAATGGACAGATACAAAGAGAAGGAGGAAGAAACTAAGCTTTTTAGATAAATTCCAGGCCATTTATATTTCTGTGACAATGGTGAATAACTTGTAATAACTGAAATCCCGTATCACCTTCAGAAAACACGTAAAGGTGAGTAACTCAGCTTTGCAAAGAGAAGCTCTTCCTATTTTTTTAAACTAACAATCTTACAAATATGATTGCTTCCAGGAAATGAAAAATGAAATCATACACCACATGCCTACCTCAATAATAATATAAGTGTTCCTGTCATAACAAAAGGAAGTGGCTATTACTTTCCTAGCATGTGACTGACCCATGATTTTAAAGTTCCATGAGAGAAGACACCTCTGAAACCATGGTAATCAGAAGTTCTGACTCTCCCTGGAGACTTCAAGTTGTTCATCTGAAGCCCCAGAGAAGACTGGTATAGGATGTTTAAAAGAAAAAAAAAGGAACAAAAATGTAGCACCTCATTTTCTGTAGCTGGCATAGTCATTCTCCTTGTGAGGAATATATAAGGAACTACTCTCAAGATGAATTTAGCCTGGAAAATACAAATGTGTTTATTTTATGGCTCTTGAATAAAAGTGTTATTGTGTCAATAAAATGTCTGTTTGAACTATAAAGAAAGCAGAAGAGAGAATTATTACTATAATAAAGATAAGTTCTCTCAAATCTTAAATGTTCAACCAATCTGTTACTACTATAGCACTGAATCTGTTACCCACTGAAATCAGTTTTACTTTCTTTTTAAATTAACACACATTAATTATACACATTAATGGGATTCACTATATTTCCATACATGCATATAGACTTCATTGATCATAGTGAAATCAATTATTAACTTAACTTTACAAAATGATATCCTTTTTGAGTTACAATAATAACTAAATCTAATAAAAACTATATTTTGAAGTTGAATAAATGAGTTATATATAATAAAGGTTGTTATAGGAATAGTGCAAAGTAATTATGTTTGAAAAACTAAGCATTTGCCAATTTTGTAATATTTTACTATAAACCTAAAGATACTATTAAAGGTAAATAAAAATGAGCACAACCAAATTTAAATTTGTGTGTGCTATTCAAGGAGACTGGGAGGATTTTAGCAAAATAGCTTCAGAACTAAATGCACCAAATACCCCAAATCTAGGGCAGAATTAGAGAGGAAATAAAAACTGAATTCACCTCATAAACTATGTGGTAACAAATGTTACGTTCAGTGAATAAAATAGACTGTCAACACTGGAATATGTTATAGTAAAATTTGTGGCCAAAATAGTACTCAATGTATTTGTTTTAACTTTATTTGTAAACAACAGTAAAACAAACAAAAATAAATTAGCCAAGCTATTAACTTGGGAAAGCAGTTAGAGGATTACATTAGAAATCAAAAAGGAGGGGCTGGGGTTATGGCTCAGCGGTTGAGCACTTGCCTCGCATACGTGAGGCACTGGGTTCGATCCTCAGCACCATGTAAAATAAATAAAGATATTAAAAAATAGCACATCATTTAAAAAAAAAAGAAATCAAAAAGGAACAATAGCATTGACTAATAATAAAAGAAGAGAAATTAATGAAATGTAAGTACATCAAATAACAACAAAAAGCTGCAAAAATTATTTTTAAATGTATAATTTCTAGGATTGGTAAAGGCATGATGGACAGATTTTCCTAACATTTTATAATCCCCTGAACTGGAAACATGAGCACAGAGAAAGCTAATCAATAATGGAATTCTTAAATTATAGTTAAACATTATTCCAAAATTGTATTCAATGTTTATAAAGGAGATGACTGTATATGTAGCACCAGAGACTACATCATGTATACTCATGCCAACCTCAGGCACTCTTCCATACCCACTGTACCATTTCCCAAATATTTTCTTTAACTCTATTCAAAGAAAAAGAAAAAAGAAAACTTGGTGTCATTTTACCAGTAGTATCTGGGGAACACCATTTTGATAGGTTGGGTACATTTTTTTGTCACACACAAAAATGAAACAACAAATGATGTTTATAAGCTCTTCCTTGACCCAGTCAGAGCAAGGAAACCCAAACCTCTCAAGTGATGCAAATGAGCCTGTTTACCTAAATTGCATCTGGTTTAGACCCACTAAGCACAGTCCTTTACAACTTGTGAGGAGCTAACCTCTGCCTGAATGCCTTCCTGAGGTTGGGTTGAAGGAGACGGTGGGCTAGTACCTAGACCAGCCACTTGGGATTTTATGAAAAGTGGACTAGTCATAAACAGGGATGCCTCTGAGGGCACTGGAGCAATTCCCAACTTCTTTCTCTACCAAGAGAGTAGAAACTCAGCCAGGGAGATGGAAAATAAATGAAGTCCACTTCCAAGCTTCCTGTGATACTACGCACTAGTAGAATGGGGACTATTATAAATATCCACCAGGCTTCATATGCTCAGGGCCAGTGCTCGGAGGAAGATTTTCCTATCAGCTTTGGCAAAGAGGAAGTCTCTCCCTTCCAAACATATAACAAAGACTTTACCAAATTTGTTGAGTAGGTAATAGCACCTCCTCAAATAAACTAGATAATCCACCAAACACTGGAGAGGATCCAAGTCCTCCAGGTGTCTCCAGTGTTTCAAAGACTTTGGATAAACTTCTGTTTAGGCATTGTGATGTGTCATTATTTTTGGCTTAAATATGAAGTCATTTAGTAATTCAGTCAATTCGCTGGTTGAAACAATTTACTAAGCACCAATTGCATAGACTCAGAACGTGCCTGGTTTGCTTGAAATAAGTTGGGAGAGAGGTGGGAAATAATAGGAAGGCAGCTCAGGGAGGGATCAGGGAAAGACTACATAGGATGTATTTAATACCCCACCCTTTACCTACTTCAATGTTTCCCTGGGGTTGTGACTGCAACAGCTCTGTCCAGAATCTTCTACAACACAGTAACTCTATGAATGTAGAATTATCCTGCAGGATTCCCAAGAGGTTAGAAACAGGGCACAGGAGCCACCTGAGAAGGAAAAGTCTGGACACATATGACAAACCTCTATCTTGGCAATGTGGCCAAGAATTCAACATTGTATCCTTCTATCTGAACTATCGAAGGTAGTCTATTTCAGTCTTTTGGGGGGTTCTGATATGTCCTGGCTCTTTCTACTTTAAAATAAGACTTCTGGATTTATCATCATAACTCCTAACCTGACCTCTTTTCTCCTTTCTTTTAAAAAAAAATTACTGTATTTTTTGCTTCATAAAACCACATTGCCTCATTATAGAGTGATTAATGGTATAAGAATGCCAGGTTTAGATCCTGGTTCTGGAATTCACTGGCTGTGTGATCTTGGCAAGGTTTAAACTATATGCCTCAGATTCTCCATATATAAGATAATATATATTTTTACATTAGAGAGTTGACTAAGGGAATGAATCTGTGCCTTGGTAAACAATGAAAAAATGTTAACTATTAATATTATTTATCTGCCAAAATAGTAACCAGCAAAGTACCAGGTGTCTTTGATACACTTGGATCAAAATTAATTCTTTTCATTCTTTACTGGACAAGATTTTTTAGTTTCATGCTAATAGCTTGACTTTATCAAATCTTTAATTTATAAAAATCTTTAAGACATTTAATTTGAGTTTCAAATCTATTTTACCTAATTTGGGGTTATTTACATTTAATGATCATATATTTTCTTCCATTATTTACAGCATTATCTTGCTCTGTAGCACTGAAGAGCAGCATTAGCATGCTAGGGACTGCTCATTTTATTATGAGTTTTTATGAATTTTCACACTCCACAGAAAATATTGTCTATATTTAGAAAATTAACCAAAATTAGGAAGAATAAAAGTGTGTCTTAAGAGGAAAATGGAAAGTGCACTTTTTAGAAAGATCTGATTTCTATTATAATTCTTGGTCACTTTTACGGTAACATACAATAAAACTGTTGCATAAACTGATGTCAAATATTTTCCCATATGTGTAATATTGACCTTTAAACAGTCAATATCCCATAATAAGCCAACACTGATAATTTTTAGAGGTATATATAGATGGAAAGACACAGGTGAAAGAAGCCTTTTGAAGAACCAGAGAGGAACAATGGGGTTATTCAGAGGTTTGGTCTCCCTCCTAGTTCTCTTCTTGCTGCAGAGATCAAACACTTCCCTTGTGAGGCTGAGTGACAATGGCTATGAAGACCTTGTCATTGCTATAGATCCTGGTGTGCCAGAAGATGGAAAATTAATTGAACAAATCAAGGTAAGATAGATGGAATTTCTTCTGTTTTAATTATGGAAAAGAAAAAATGTTAACAGTGAATAATTGTTACAGAAACTCAGAATGCTCCATGAAGTTAAAAAGCAGCATGGTGCAGTGGGGTCATTGTTGGGATGGGCAGAGAAAGGTAGAGGTTCTAGATGGGGTTCCTCCTGATCTTACTACAATACCTACAATAAGGCACGGGGCCTCCCTGATCCTCAATTTCCTTATCTATAAATTAGTAGCTGGACTTATTTGTTCTTTAATACATATTTATTGAATGCTTATGGTATGCTAGAGGAAAGAGCAGTGAATGAAAGGAAAAATCCTCTCATGTCATGGAGTGTATATCCCTTTTGGGGGTCTAATTAATACAAATGAGTCAATTAGCAGGCTGCTGTGGAATACACCAAATCAGGAAAGGGAGTAGAGAGTATGGGTGGGACTGGAATCAGGAGAATGTTAGTTTCATGTAGGATCATCAGGAAAGACCTCACTGATGAGGTGACATCTCAGCAGAAACCAAGTTGAGTGAAAGAACTCACTGACAGCCTACTGTAGAATTGGCACAGCATGGAGGTGACAGCATGCTTGCTGTGACCAAGGAAAAGATGTGGATGAACAAGAGAAAGGGTGGGGCTAGCTAAAACTGGAGAGGAAGCAGGGCTCAGACCACTGGAAAGACTTTGGTGACTACTCTGAGGGCCAATCCACAGGAAAGTTTGAGCAGAGCAGTTGTGCACTCTCCTAATTATTCTGTGATGGCTCTGACTGTGGTGTGGTGGAAATGGTGGAGGGATGGCACCTGTCACTCATCCTATGTGAATTCTGTTGTAGCATAGAGATGTAGAAGGACCCAGGTAGGAAGCTGTAGCAGGTGAGCAGTGCTTATGACAAGGACAGAGATATTGTGGTAGAGATAGTTCCTGTGTGTGATTCTGAACCTATTCTGAGGGTATCATGGACAATATTTCCTGATGGTTTAGATGAGTGTAGGACAGGGGAATTTAGGAAGGAAAGTAAGAATGAAGAAAGGTTCTAGACTTTCGTCTAGACACTTGGAAGGACAAAACTTTCATCAGTTAGGAAGGAACAACTGTTAGGGGAGAATGTTTAGCAATGGGGAGATCTGGAGTTTATTTACGGCATTTTGAAATTAAGATGCTTATTGAACATCCAAGGGGAGGAGGCAGGAAATTGAATTTATGGTTAAAATTTGTAGGTAGCTAAAAATTTGAAAGTCCTCAATGTGTAAAGGATATGAGTCCACTAGCCAAGTGCAAACAGAAGAGAAAGACCCTGATCATAAATGAAAAACTCTAATTTTCTAAACTTTCTCTCAACCATAAAATCTCACATAATATAGAGATTGGGCTTACAGTGATGTGAGTTGTTTCTCTGCATCGGACATCTACATGTACTCATTCTTTCTATTCAATTTCCAGGACTGTGTCTTGATGCACACTTTTGAAGCCTTCTTTGGTGATTCTGGGGCTACTATTTATTGTTCTTTCCCTATAAATTTTGTTGCAGCATAGAGGTGTTTGTTTATTGGTACCTTTTGAATACTTATTTAAAAAATAAGTATTCCTTTTACTTGAAAATATGAGTTGGAAAAGTAGACCAAATCTTAATGACACATTCTTAGTGTACAGAGCTAATCATTCAATTTTAAACATTTCTGAACTAAGAAATCAGTATTTGATAAAATGTTTTGATGAGGTAAAATGTTTCTTAACACAGTCCTCTTTTGAAAACTAAAAGGTAGATTAAATTTATTGCAGATATGCCTAGATTTCACAATGTTTCTTTTTTTTTTGTACTGGAGATTGAACTCAGTGGCACTTGACCACTAAGCCACATCCCCAGCCCTATTTTGTGTTTTATGTAGAGACAGGGTCTCACTGAGTTGCTTAGCACCTCACCATTGCTGAGGCTGGCTTTGCACAATGTTTCTTGACATTTTCTTAGCTCTCTATGAACTTCCTACTTTTATATCATCATATTACTTAGTGAAATACTATTATCTACATTACACAGAAAAGAAAACTGTGGCTCAGAAAAAAATAGATGATTTTTCCCAGATCACACTAAATACAATCAGAACTGAGATCCTGCTCATGAACTTTGAAGACTGATAGACCTGGGTTTGAGATCTGGCTTGCATAAGATGGCAAAAACCCAAACCCAAATATTCTTTCCTAAAAACTTATGAACCAATATGGTCTTAAACCTATTCTTAGGGATACCTGAGATGTTCAGTTTTCAAGTTTCTTTTTTTTTAATGTTTTAATATTTTTTCTTGGTTTGAGAGTAATTGCTTCTGCAAACACTGGAACTGTCATCTTTTTCATCAAACTAAGTTACTATAAGAACTCTCAAAAAAAATTTAGAAGGAATATTACAGGGATTCTGCTTCCAAATCTTAGGGAACAATTAAGAGCTATTCCAGGATACCCCAGGGGGTGGCAGTCATCTAATAGGGTCTGTGACACTCCTCCATGACCTCAGAGCACGCCACTATCCAAGACAGCCCACTTGGGCCATTGAGACTCCAAAGCAAAGGCAATCCCTTGGAGCTGTACAATTCCTGACCCACACAATTGTACACAGCAGCCCTATTCCATCCATAACTCAATTTGAACCCTTAAATACATTTTCTTCCCATATGAAAAGAGAACCATCAGTTGAACAGAAGGTGACAAACTGCTGAGACCTAAATATTACTCCTCCCTTTCAAAAAAAGGGAGTGGGGAGGAGAGAAGCATCATTAGGAAACACAGATAATTTTTTCATCTGAATTGGGTCAGCAAACCAACTCTGTAGCTCTCCAAAGCCTGTTTCCCTAATTCTCAGCCAGTCCACTGAGCCTTCAGTCCTCTGAACTCTGGCCTTCGGACTGATCCCACGGTTCTGAACAAATCAGGTTGCTGACTACTTACAGTACATGTGAGTCAGCACAATGGACCCTCTTACGTAAGAAAGCCAGGAAGAAGTCCTCGAATTTCTGAAGAATAATGCTTTTGTAGGCTATGTTAAAGCAGGAAGAATCACAGAGGAACCTGTCCTGGGGAAAAAAAACAACACTGAGGATGGGGGTGCTTTGAGCTGATGAAGAAGCTGGCATTACCATTCATTACCCAGGATTTTTCAATTATTCAACAGCTTGGTCATGTAGAATAAATCACCTTAAATGCATTTTACCCATTGATTTTCCCTACTAGAGAGTAAGGAGAGGCAACTTCTCTTAATAATCATTGTAACTTTGGGCTCAAGTTACTAAATATTAGGTGATATTATTTTCAGGTTAATGGCAGAGCCACAGTTCCACAATCAAAATTTTACTTGTACTATGGATTTTTTCATAACCTCACCCATTGACACCCAACCCTATTACCTCCCCGGGGGGTGGCTTAGAGAAAGAAAAAACCCTCCTGATACCAATCCCTACAGAATGTACTCAGCTTGAATCCATTAAAGCTGTTCTTGACTCAGTTTTTTGTAATGATATTAAGCAGTTTTAAGGCTGTTTATGGGCACACAGCTTTCTAATTCATCCCATCTTTATCACAACCATCAACATAGATGTGTAGCAAGGATCCATTAAAAAGGTGAGGAAACTGAACTTCAGAACATTACATAAATCAACCAAGATCTGTGAACCAGGAAGTACTTACATCAGTGTGAGGACCAAGAAAATTACCCCAAAGTCATGTGCATATTCATATTCATCACTTCCTCTAAACACCAACATAAGCAGTTGCCTTTTGGGATAAGAGAACAGAAGACGGAAAAGCCTCTTTTTTTAAATATTTTTTTTTAGTTGTAGATGGACACAATACCTTTATTTTATGTTTATGTGGTGCTGAGGATCGAACCCAATGCCCCACACGCGCAAGGCGAGCACTCCACCACTGAGCTACAACCCCAGCCCCCTGAGAAGCCTTTCAATGTGCAGGACAAAGCAATAGTTTGAGTTGCAGACAGGTGGCAGAATGGAATGGTGGGCAGGACTGCTCATCAGGCAGGTGCTTTTGTGTTGGCAGGTACAAGGGGGACATGCCTGAGATGAGCCCTGCTCTGCCAGTCCATTCTCACTCAGCCATTCTCTCCTATTGTTTTCCTTTGAAATAGGACATGGTCACTACGGCATCTACCTACTTGTTTGAAGCCACAGAGAAAAGATTTTTTTTCAAAAATGTTTCTATATTAATTCCTGAGAATTGGGAAAGAAGTCCTGAATACAAGAGGCCAAAACATGAGAGCTATGAACAAGTA
The DNA here is from genome assembly GCA_004024805.1 of Geosciurus inauris. Classification (NCBI taxonomy): domain Eukaryota; kingdom Metazoa; phylum Chordata; class Mammalia; order Rodentia; family Sciuridae; genus Geosciurus; species Geosciurus inauris. The sequence continues at coordinate 26,283 of PVHX01010179.1, read as the reverse complement.
AGTGTCAAAATCTTCTCTAACAAAAAAAGAATGTTTTCTGATGCTTCCCAGTTTTGTCACTGATTGATTGTTTCAGAGTCTTTCTAACTAAATATTATCATTATCATCCTTCATGTTTTAATGATCCTTTTAAACATCCTCAGGCTGATGTTAGAGTTGCAGCACCAGCCCTGCCAGGCAGAGATGAACCATACACCAGGCAGTTCACAGAATGTGGAGAGAAAGCAGAATACATTCATTTCACCCCTGACTTTGTACTTGGAAAAAAACAAAAAGAATACGGACCATCAGGTAGGAAATTTGGCTAAAATATCTTATTTTAAACAAACATTTCTGTTCCCAGCTTTAGTGGGCAGATTTTGGAGCAGAAGTCTCTAGGTTCAAATCTTAGCTCCCCTGTTTTTATCCTAGGGGTGACCTTAAACAAGTGACCTACCCTCTTTGTGCTTATTCTTGGAAAAATGTTGAAGAGAATAGTTTTCTACCTTGTGGAATTTTTGTGAATATCAAACTTGATAATACATGTGAATTTATACAAAACAGTGTCAATAGTATCTTCAGACATTTGGACAGACAGCAGAATTAATAAATGTTTTCTAAGGCTTTCTTTTTAGATTACAACTTTCCAGTTCTCCACAGTTGGATATTAATCAATCACATATAAATTCCATGGAAACTATATGTGTAGCAAGCTGTAGACAGCCATGGTGCCAGTTACTGATCAAGAGAAAAATTCCCCGGCTATTAGTTGCTGATATTATTTGCTTGTACCAGATGAAGTTGTTTATAGTTGATAATTTGGACCCATTGAAATGGAAATATTATCTAATTTGATGTAAATGTTAAGATCACTTGTTCAGGTGAACTAAATCATGTAAATCACTATTAAAGGGGAGTTTATTTACATGTCACTATTCAATGAAAACTTCCATAAAATTCCACACACCAGAATTGCCTCTCCCTCTCCTATTGCCTGTTCAGTGAACATCCATTCATTCATTTTCTGTCTCTGCCAACACAGCCAGCCCTAGTCATCAATACCTGGACCACTTCCCCTCTCCAACTTTGAAAGCTCCATCACCCCCTCCATCCCAGCTTTACCTCTTTTCCATATGTTATCCTGACCAGAATTGCTTTCCTTGGTCCCTATAATCTTTCATCCCCTCTTAGCTATATTTCTTTACTGTCACATCCAGCAAATTCAGTCACTTTAATTGTTAAGTACAAATAATCTGATTCACCCACTGCTCTTACCCTTAGCATTGATTCAACTTACTAAATCTCCGGTACTGAGTGATCCAGTCTCTCTTTTGGCTTCTTCCATATTTCTCAGATTGTTTAAGAAAATTAAAAAACCAATTGGCATCATTACAAGTACACATTTCCAAAGCTCAGTGAAGCCCTAAAACATACTAAAAAAAAAAAAGTTTTTACTTGACTTTTCTCAGCTCCCTTTGTCTTTTCCAACAGCAGCTCTTTTACTTTTTTTTTCTCAAAAGTTGCATTTTAATACATGTTATCAAACATAACAGAAAAAAACAAATTTTCAGAAGCTGTACACACTATTCACTGAAAACATTTGTTGAGGCAAATAGAAAAAAAATTGTTACAATCATAATTTTTCTGACTTTGCACAAAATTATAAGCAGATTACATTCTTCATATTAAACATCTATTAAAGAAACCACAGTTTCTTTATCCATTCATCTATTGAAGGACATCTGGGTTGCTTCCACAGTTTTGCAATTGTGAATTGTGCTGCTATAAACATTGAAGTGGCTGCTTTACTGTAGTGTGCCAACAGCAGCTCATTTAAAGATGCTCCAATTTTTTTTTGTCAAGATTTACCCACTTTTCTCACTCCCATCAATTGACAGATGCCTTCATGGAGCAAACAGCAGCCCCTACCTTTTTCATTTGTACATCCAAATTCAATTAATCAGGACCTCCTCTATCTCTGATGATCTTAGAAGAGGAAAACTTTTACAATTTTTAAATCCAGTCCCTAAGTACCCATCTCAGCTCTTGATCTTTCCTCAGATCCCATAACTTAGACCTATTCTATGACACTTCCATGCTTCTTCCTCTTAGGTCTTCATTTATAAAGATACATGGCTTGGGGGGGGGGCTCCCATTCTGCAAAATATGCCCTAAAAACAGTAAGGAAAAATAAGATGAGAAAGATAGCCCTCAAATTCTATATGATTTAATAATAATAATAACACATTGCCCAGAAAAATCATTTGAAACATCTAAGCAGCAACTCAGGGTGGCTGAGGCTGCCAGCAGGTATTAAAAATGCACATGCACACACACACACACACACACACACACACACACACACACACAGAGGCACATACACAGTAGATTGCTATTAGAAATGAGAATAAGGAGCCTCTCTGACTCAGGATTCCATTCCCACTTACATTGTCTCATTTCAGGCCTCAGAGAGGCTCTTTTTGAGGTGGGGATGGGAGGGAGGGCAAGGGCACAAATCTGAGAGTTGACCTAAGAAGATAACCATAGGTGCAGGCAGTTTTAAATTTTCTCAAAATTCACCAAATTCAGTTAGGCATGGTGGCACATGTCTGCAATCCTAGCAACTCCAGAGGCCAAGGCAGGAGGATTGTAAGTTCAAGGCCAGTCTCAGCAACTTATCAAGACCCTAAGTAACTTAGAATCTGTCTCAAAATAAATAAAAAAGGCTGGGAATATAGACCAGGGGTTAAGCGCCCCTGGGTTCAATCCCTGGTACAAAAAAAAAAAAATCACCAAATTCCTGTACTGGTACTTGATATGAGAGATTTTCCTTCCCATACTGAGGTTAAAATTCCACTCCCACTAACCAGGTCCCATTTGCCCAGAAAATCTTAAACTAGCAATTTTAAAGTTCGATGTGTAAACAATAAATTGGGGGTATTGTTAAAATCCAGACTTTGACTTAGTAGGTTAGTAGGTTTAGAGTGAGAGTCTGCATTTCCACCAAGCTCCCCAGTGATGTTGATGCTGCTGGTCCAGGACCACATTTTTACATCTTATACATCTTTATGTTTCTTAATATCTAGTATTGCACTTTATACATATATGTATATATATGCATATATATAATTAAAAATAATAATTGTTCCATATAATTGATGCTTATGTGTATCATAAATATATCACTTCATTTTGACACCCCCCCAAAATTCTATGTGGTCTATAATACAGTTTCCCAATCTTCTTTTCATCATCCCCTCAAGAGCATTTTTAGACAATTTTTCCTAATTACATCTCACAGTATCTTAATACAAAAAAATTACTGCATGTCTATTTACATTGTTGGTAGGGTTGTAAGTTTAGAGAGCTATAAACCATTATATTAGGTAAGACCATTTGTTTCCAAACTACCAAGTCCTAAGCATAGCATACACTCCATAAATATTTCATTGATTTTGTTATTGGAAGATCTTAAAATTTTTGAGATACAAAATTTGTCACTTGAATTATAATTGTGCACTTGAAATATTTTCCTACAGGTAGACTGTTTGTCCATGAGTGGGCTCATCTCCGCTGGGGAGTGTTTGATGAGTACAATGAAGATCAACCTTTCTATGGTGCCACGTCAAAGAAAATTGAAGCGACCAGGCATGGCTACTTACATTCTCTTAGATGACCTCAGGCTTTTAACTGGTCTTATTTTCCTTCATTGAAATGACCACTATTCACTTTTGCCTCAATGCAAATAACAGGTGCTATATTAAAGAACTGCCATTTTTTTAGGGAAATTTATCTTAAAGCAGTTGTTTGTCTATTTAAAATACACATAACGTTGATGGCAATTATTTGGTTGGCATTTTGATGTATTTTATTCCTGTCCACCATAACTGTCAGAACTCAGACTGAGTCTGACTACTACATAGATGGACTAAACATACATTGGGAGAAAGTCAAAGTTATTCCTCTTATATAAGAATGAACAAAAATGTTTAAGCACTGCTAAACGTGGGTTGAGTAAGAAACCAAATGCTCCAGGAAGCCAACTAGTAATTACTTGGAGATTCATAGCAGTCATTTTGGAATATCAATCTAGCATCATAATTAATATAGACTATCCTTTTGATTGTAAGATCAAGAGAACAAAGTGGTTGGGGGAATCTACTTAAAATTGTGTGCCCAAGCCATGATAATGCCCTGCTGGGGACAGGGACTTGTCACACAAATATAAATTGTTAATAACTAAATCACCTCAAAATTAACTGTCACACATTTTTCAGGTGTTCCACAGGTATCTCTGGCATAAATAGATTTTATAAGTGTCAAGGAGGCAGCTGTATAACTAGAACATGCAGAACTGATTCTACAACAAAATTGTATGAAAAGGACTGTCAATTCTTCCCTGATAAAGTTCAAACAGAAAAAACATCCATAATGTTCATGCAAAGCATTGATTCTGTAAGTATGCCAAGCATTGTCTCCAGAATTTATAATCAAAGAACATATCTGATTTTATTCATTTATATTTTTTGTGGTGCTAGGGTTCCAATCCAAGGCCTTCTACATTTCAGATGAGTACTCTTCATTGAACTACATCCTAAGCCCCACATATCCTATTTTAAAATATCTATCCAGGTGATGTAAGGATTAAATATATTAAAATAGAGTTCTTTCAACATTAGCTGACACATGGTAAGAACTCAAATAGTGGTACCTGTATGATACCTGTTACTATCACTATTGTGGTAAAGCTACTTGATTCTCATTAATTATATTTTATTCAATAAAAGCATATTTACTGGACATATTTTAAATTTTTTCCAGTTTTGAAGTTAGGCTTTTTTAGTGCAAAGTATAGTAAATTATTTTTTCATTTTATTCATCTTTTAGGTGTTTCAGTTCTGTAATGCAAAAAACCATAACAAAGAGGCTCCAAGTTTACAGAACATAAAGTGCGATTATAGAAGTACATGGGAGGTGATCAGCAATTCTGAGGATTTTAAAAACACCACACCCATGGCGGCACCACCTCCTCCACCTACCTTCTCATTGTTGAGGATCAGTGAAAGAATTCTGTGCTTAGTTCTTGATAAGTCTGGAAGCATGTCTGTAAGTTCATAGGTCCATTTTTTTCTGAATGTGGGAATGAGAGTAATGGAATACTAAGAACACACTGAACTCTACCTGTACCTATGTCTTTCTAAATCACTTGGTGACATAAAATACCATCATCTCCTATGATCATGACCCTAAGATGATGCAACAAAATATTATAGCAAAAGAATGATGTCAGTAAAGAATACCTAACTTAGCTGGGTACAGTGGCGCACGCCTGTAATCCCAACACTTTGGGAGGCTGAGGCAGGAGACTCGCAAGCTCAAAGCCAGCTTCAGCAATAGCAAGGAGCTAAGCAACTCAGTGAGACCCTATCTCTACATAAAACAGAAAATAGGGCTGAGGATGTTGCTCAGTGGTCAAGTACACCTGAGTTCAGTCTCTGGTACTGAAAAAAGAAGAAGACCTAACTTAAAGATCTCCTTTTTTTTTTCTTTCTAGAAAATGGACAGTTAGTAGGCTCTGAGCCTAATCAAGCTTTAGTTGGAAGATTAAAACTAGAGATTGAAATACGAAGTTGTTTTAATCATGGCCCTTGTACTGAAAATGCTTGAGAGACATAAAGATGTAGTGGATTAGTGGATGCCAAACCCCATTCCAGTTCAAGGAACAGAAACAATCAGCAGAATTCCTAACATGGCTTTATCTTATTTGTACCAAATATGCAAGTGACCCCTTTACACTCAAAGACATAAACAAAGAAAGCATCATAAGAAAGAATATATGCAGTCATTCATTTCATTATATTTTGGTGAATGGAAATCATTGTCCTAGGCTCTGAGAATGTATGTCAATATGCTTGATAAGTTCAGAGTTCAATAGAGAAATTATTTCTTCCTTTTCCTCTTACCTGGATAAATCATATTTATTCTACAAAATTTGGCAGAGGCACTCACCCAGGAGATGAACTGGATTTATAGACTGCTGTAGGCTCTTCTGTTGATTCCCAACACTTCCCTGGGCATATATCCATTACTATATATTATATTGAAACCACACATGTCTTTCCCAACTAGCTTGGGAGCTCTTCTAGAAGCAGGACCTTGTCTGAAGCACCTTTCCCCATGGCCTAGAACACAGTTCATCAATAAGGTGATCAATAATAATTGTTGAAATGAATGGACTCCTAACAAGCAGATGCAATGTGATAAAGCACCTTGGGGATTACATACTTGAAGCAGAACAGAGCATCCTGTGGGCTGGGAATAAAAACTTCAATGAACAGGGGAAGAACGGTTATTGAAAAGGGCAGAGAATGATACAGATTAATGAAATGAACCACAATAACACAGAGTTTCAGAGACGGCAATAAAGTGCTATACAGAAGCCTCTAAAATGGTTAGGAAATGTTGCTAAGAAGAGAAGAAGCTCCTGATTGGCAATTGAACAGTCTCCCTTAGACAGGGTGCTGGAAGATCCAGTGTTAAAGGCATAGCAAAGAAGCAAAGTGGTGGAGAGTACTCAAATATGGGAGTGTACAAGGTTTTCTCTGTAATTTGTTCAGGAAGTTCCTAGAGAATCTAGGGTATGGTTGTGTGGAGGAACTCCCTGAGTGTAGTGAGGAGGGATGGAAAGGACAAATGTATGAAGAGGTATACATCCTTGAAAATCTAATACCAGGAAAGAGGGATGTGAGTCCTGAAGGGTTCCCAAAGAACCAATTCCAATTAATCCATTGGTGGAGAGGTGGTGAGGAAGGCTAGGAAAGTAAAGGAGAGAAGTAGGGACTGGGCTTCTCAGCATTTACTCAAGTAAGTTTCACATTTGGGGTAGATTAGTTTCCAGTGAATAGACTATTTGAGCTCTGGGTGGAGGTCAAGATAGTCTGGCTGGATTTGTGAGCTCCAGGGTGTGATTTCATCTGAGAACAGGCACAGAGGCTCCCAGGAGTAATTAGAGAGGCTCTAAAATGTGTATCATCATCTGCAACTCAATCTCCACCCTAGCTTCCACTTCTAACTTGGGTGTTTAGCAGCAGGAATCAGCTCTAGTTGAAAAGTTTGAGCTCCATACTATACTGTATGTGTTCCATAATACATATAAGCATAGTTTTTAATTTTACTAATTAAATAATTGCTTTTTTCAATAATACCCAATTAATAGTCATAGAAATTTCTTACCAATAAAGTTTATCCAGTCATTTTGTGTGATCTGCCATTACATTCCAGCTGAAAACTACATGATTGTTGTCTTTTTTCTATTCAGAGTTTTAATCGCCTCAATCGAATGAATCAAGCAGCAAAATATTTCCTACTACAGACTGTTGAAAATGGATCCTGGGTAGGGATGGTTCACTTTGATACTCGAGCCATTACTAAAAGTGAGCTAATCCAAATAAAAAGTAACAGCGAAAGAAGCAGGCTCTTGGAAAGCTTACCTACGCAAGCTAGTGGAGGAACTTCCATCTGCTCTGGAATTGAAGCTGCATTTCAGGTGAAAAGCATACTAAAAATATATATGTATATATTTTTTGTTGTTGTTCAGGACATTTTAATATGAAGTGCTACAGCACATACTTTCTGTGTAATTTTAACATAATTAATCCTAAGAGGCACAGGACACATAGAAAAATTCACTTGATTTTTTAAGAATCAGTGAATCAATGAATCAAAGGTAGGGGAATAAATAAGTATAACAATGCCATTACATTATATGCCCCATAAGGCCAGGGATTCTGCTCTTGTTACAATAGAAGATTTGGTGCTAAATAAATGTCAGTTAAGTAAATAACAGTTTATGGGCACAAGAGCTATCATCTTTGGGGCAATGAAGCAAATTACTTGTGATTCCACTTTGGGCCAATTCTCCTTTTAGTTTGTGGCATTCAGACAGGGCAAACTGATGCCTACCTATTAAGGCAGATGTAGTAGGGACTATTAATCATATTTAGTGTAAGCCATGTGTGTTAGGGCATGAACTTTCACATCAGACTACTGGCTGTTCTAGTTACTAGCTTTGGGAAACTTTTTGATCTCTATGTATTCTATATGCCTTAACCATAAAATAGAGGACATGGGAATGCCTACCTCATATGATTATTAAGAAGATTAAGTGAAGTTATATACAGTTACATACTTAGAATGATCTTTACTGTATTATAGAGTAAATTTTATTCACATGATCATCTTGAACACATCATTAATATCAATTGTATCATTTTCCTGCTTAGAAACCCTCTCTGTCCCCTCACAGTCTATAAATTAAGTCTGAATTTCTCAGTCTGAAGTTACTGCAAAGTCTCCTAACCCTAATAGTGCCCTCCTCTATCTCCAAGTCTTTTTTACTCAGTTCTCCCCTCCTGATGCTTTATGCCCCAAGAACTTACTGCACACATTTTTCTCCAAGCCTACTATGTGCTAGATCTGCCCATAACTATTTATCTATGCACATGCAATTCATCTAATCTAAAATGCTTCCTTCTTTCTCATCTTAAAATTCATCCAGTTCTTTAAAATCCTCTCTCCTTCTTTTAGCTTTTTCTGCCCCGCTCCAATCCTATGGAATCTCTCTCTTATGAATTACATGGCATTTTAAGTGTAGATTTAAAAAATGAAGGGCTCCATTCAAATCACAATTTTCACTTATTAGTTTTGTGACCCATGATTCTTGACCTCGCTAGTCCTTGATTTCCTCATCAGTAAAATGGGATAATGAAAACTAGCACCCAGGGTTGTTCATTTATTCAACATGTATTTATTATCTGCCTGTTATGGGCCAGAGCTTCTTACTTCTGTGGTTGTACCTATATCCATGGGGTACAGGTATTACCATATAGGTGAACACAAACAGTAATGCGCATTATGGAAACTGTTGTGAAAGAACCCAACAGGGTGATATGATTCCAAATAACTAGAAATCAAGGGAATTATTTCACATAAAGAGGTCACTGAGTCCTTCCATAGAAAGTAACAGCAAAGACTTGAAAGATGAAAAGGAGCCAATTGTTTGTGTAGAAAGGAGAGCACAAAGTTTCTTGAAAAGAGGTGGTGAAAAACTGGATTATTCTGCCAGGTGTGGTGGTGCATGCCTGTAATCCCAGCGGCTTGGGAGGCTGAAGCATTAGCATTGTGAGTTCATAGCCAGCCTCAGCAAAAGCTAGGCACTAAGCAACTCAGTAGGAACCTGTCTATAAATAAAATACAAAATAGATCTGGGGATGTGGCTCAATGGTGGAGTGCTGAAGTGGCCCTGAGTTCAATCTCTGGTACTCCCCATCCCCCCCCCAAAAAAAACTGGATTATTCCAAGAAATGATAGATGCTGTTGACACTAGCAATTGGCAAATGAGAGTGTATGAAATGTGGTTGTAAAATCATTCAAAGCTTCAAAAAACATAGGATTTGAAATTTGTTTTAAGCACAACAAAAAGCTGCTGAATGACTTAAAAGCATCAGAACCTACTAACCAATTTATGTTTTGGCAAGGTGACCCTGGTTGCCCCATGTAAAACCAAGTGTAGAGAGCAAGAGTGGTAATAGGAAGACAGTTCGGGAGTGTGAGCTTGGATTAAATTACATAATATATAAAACATAGATAACACATAACAAATTTTCAGTAAATGGGAGCTCTATGATATTTTGTCATCTTTCTTGAACTTTCCTGCTGTATATATTTGTTGTGTTTTGTTGTTCATCTCTGCATCTCCTCAGTCTCAATCCACAAAGGTCAGTAAATATTATTGAATTGAATTGAATTCTTTCCATGAATGCAGGAACCATGTAGTTCCAACTGAATCTCAGCACAGTGGCTGGCCCATTGCAAGTGCTCAGTGAGTAAACTAATACAAAAAAGGGAGAGATGAAGGAGAGAGAATGCTATTTCATATTTGGATCTTCATTTTGCTTTCATGTGTTTGGGAGGACTGTGTAGGGAATGCTGTATAAATGCCATGAGTGTATAAAAGCCTTGCTCTAGTCTTTAGTTTGATTTCAATGCATGTCAGTGCATATTTTCCATTTATAATATATATCAGTATATATGTCACCTTGCTTCAAAACATTCAAAAATTGTAATGAGGGTGGTGATCTGATAATAGACTTTTTTCCCCTTATGGTCTGGACTCAGTTTCCCAAAATAATGCCCAAAGGAGCCACTACTAATGAAGGCTATCAGAGAAGATAAAATATAATTGTCATCCTGGGCTAAGTTCTCTTTATCCTTTACTATAGTCACCCAAATTCAGAACTCTGAGGTTCAAACTGTTGGACTTTGATGAGAACAATTCAAGCTGCAAATAAAATTCAATAAATATTATTCATGTAGTTTTTGAACACCACTAAGATGATTAGTGCTTTGCCAGTTACTATCAAAAGTCATCTAAAAGTTATATAAGTCCCTAACCTCAAGATGCTTACCATTTGACCTGTGTTTTTTAGACATATACTGAGGGTTTTCTAATATGGAATCAATGACATTTTTATGTTGAGGTGGATTTTTAACATATCTATCTGAATGTACAACAGACATTATACTGAAGGTTTGTCACAGGACAGTCCAGGCAAAGAAGACAGAAACATATTTAATGCCATATTCCACAATTCCATTTTAGGTGTCTGGTTGACCTGAGTTTCCTAGGCTGAGATATCACTCTGATTTAGTCTAGGCATGATTTTTCCAAACCTCTGCTACCATCCACCTACATTAGAATAAATATTCTCTGTGGGGGAAGGGAAGCAGGAGGGTTACATGTAAATTTCCCCAGGCATTATTGATTTTGGATTCTATGATTTTGAACAGAGACTATCCTGTCCTGTGTACTATTGCTTATTTTCTCTATAATTTTTTCTTCTGATTTCACATTGCTTTTTTGGATCTAGGATGGTAATGTTGTCTGAATTATGCTTGCAGGAGATTAGAAAGTTAAACTCCAATACAGATGGATCTGAAATAGTGCTGCTGACTGATGGGGAGGACAGCACTACAGGGAGGTGTATTGAAACTGTGAAACAAAGTGGGGCCATCATTCATTTCATTGCTTTGGGACCATCTGCTGATCAAGCGGTAATACAGATGAGCAATATAACAGGTGAAACATGATCTATATATTCCAGACCTTTCATAGCAATGTAAATATAGAGGTCAACAACTCAACAACTTCTCTTGAGTTTCCCGGCTTGCAGGCGCTATACCAGGAGTTGGAAAGCAGTCAAACCAGACACAATCTCTGTTCTCATGGTACTCGGAATACAGTTGTCTGAGAGGCAAAGAAAACTACACATCAGATCATGTAACCAGATAACATTCTTTCCTAACAGGAGAAATATCAAAGAATAAAATTCTATGTGAGCAGATGAAGCCAATAATTCTCCTGAGGTTGTAGGGAATAGGGGAAAGAAGGCTGGAGAGACTAGGTGACTTCTGAGCTGAACAAAGTGTTAAATCTCTCTGGGAAGAAAAGAAGATGAGAAAAGATAATCAGGCCATGAACCAAAAAAATCATATTGGAGTGACAGTGTGAGGCCATGTGATAGAAGAAATGGTGTTCCCATGAGGGCAGAGCATAGGTGCCATCTGTGAAGCAGGCTGTGAAGCTGGAGGCCACAATTCACAGAAGCTCTGCCAAAAGATCCAAATAACAATGAAGTTTCTGGTTAAACATTAACTATGGTACCTATTATTTTAGATACACAGATGTGATGAAAATGGATTTTGTGCTTCTAAGGCCTTCTAAACATTGTAGAGGATATATAATTCATAACACGAGTATCAATTATTTTATCAAATTGGCTTTAATGGCACCAAATATATACCTGCTTTTAGCTGTACAAATTCATATAATTTCAAAGTGGTTTTTTATTTTTCTGCACTGAGGATTTGAACCCAGGGCCTAGCACCTGCAAAGGCTGGCCTCAAACTTGTAATTCTCCTGCCTAAGCTGTAATTACAGGCATGCACCATCATGCAGTTCAAAGTGCTTTTGTGGCCATTATAAAACGTATTTCTGTACCAAGTATTGCATTCAATAGTAGTACATTTTTGGACCTGTCCCCACTGCTTCATCTGTCTATCTTCTCACTGTCAGTTATTGTCAGTATACCTCAATACAACTGCTCTTTGATCTTTCTAATTTTCTGTTTCTGATCTACTCTGTAAAATTTAAAGAACAGCTTAATTAGAACTATGTCTCAAATGAGAATGAATAATTCCCCTAAAGGGCTCTGTAAAGTCCATGAGCTTAACCATGCGAAACTACAACAACTTCTTTCACAGTAAATGATTATTTGATATATTTCATCTAGCTCAGATTTTGATGTTGAGGTATTAAAGTAGCTTATGCTTCCTAGTTATATTTTTAAATTGGCATTTCAGAGTTAAAGCCTATAGCTATCTGACATTGGTCTATTTTAGAAATATATACTGGAACTGTGATTTAGTTTAAATTATTATCTTATTAGTCACTAAAATATACTTATTTTCTAGAAAGCAAACTAACTAATGCATTTACATTTTAGGAGGAAAACATATTTATGCTTCAGATGAAGCCGAGAACAATGGCCTCATTGATGCTTTTGGGGCCCTTACATCAGAAAATGCTGATCCCACCCAGAAGTCACTTCAGGTCAGAGTTTCCATTCTTGGGAGTTTTGTGTTTGCATTTACCATGACTGAGAAGAAGAATTTGGTAGTCTTAAGTTTTGAATTCTATGTTTATCTCAAAGTGAATTTTTAATTAAAATCAAGACTTCTGCCAGCAATAGAAATTATTCTTTAGCTATAACCAAATTAAGTGCTACAATAAGTGGAATATGGAAATGTTTCTATTTTAAAATCTGTTTCTCTTCTTTCTCCATTCCCCAAAGTCTGTCATGTCTCTTATGTCAAGACTTCTGTGTTCAGTTTTCCCATCCACCAAGTCACTACCTACATTAAGTTAGTATGATCACCTAAACAGACCTATTTTCTTGTACTTCCCAACAATAAGGATAGCAAATGCTATGAGCTGTGGGTTTAGGATAGGTAAAGATTTGTTTGGAGACTTAATTCAATAATGATACTTTCTTAATTCATATTTATTCACATAACAGGAGCCAAAGATTTTTATAATGATGAAATTTCCAAGTAGAATTCCCTCACGTTTATCAGCCTGAAGGTTTTTTGGGTTGGGGACTGGGTTGAAATAGAAATGGGATTTCCTATTGTTCTGAAAAGGATCCTCCTCAGAAGCATATAGTGAGTGAATCAAGTTGGATCCTGGGCGACTTTATGTTAACTGAAATCAGCCAGGCTCAGAAAGGCATATGTGCATGATCTTAAATAGTGGAACTCAGAGAAGCAAAGAAGAGAATGATTAAGACTTGCAGAGATGTTAGACAAGGATACATTTGTGTTAGATGGGAGAAATGAGTTCAAGAGATTTATCATACTAATATGGTGATGATAGTTAATAACATGTATTATATACTTAAAAATTGTTCAAAGAGTGGATTTAAGTCCTCTCACCACCAAAAACTGACAAGTGTATACAGTAATCATGTTAATTAGTGTGATTTAGCTATTCCATGATGTGTACGCTTTTCAAATAATCATGTTGTACATGATAAGTTTATCCATTTTTGTCACTTTAAAAATAGATTAATTAAGCAAAAGAGTTGGCTTTCCTAGACTAAGTGCTATCCACAAAGATTTGAATACCTTCTTTAAAGTTCTCCTCCAAGAAGTTCCTATCTTTTACTTTGTCTTTTCTCAGGATTCCATCCTGCACATGTCAATTTGCACTTTTGTTGAATCTATTTACTGTCCAGGGCTTCACTTACTATCCTGTATGAAAAATTATTTCAAGATTCCAGATCAGGAAAATATCCATGAGAGCCTTTTACCAATGATTTACTGGTCCTTATTTCTAAGGCCTTCACTCTCTCTGTTCAAATACTCTAGTCACTCATAAGCATTATCTTTTGGATCATCATGAAGATGGATAAACTGAGGGTAATACACACACACACACACACACACACACACACACACACACTCGCAATAGTCCTTCTCTGTCCATGGCACCCTTTACTACTAAAGACTGGCATAGATATTTACCAAGGAAACTAAAAAACAGTAGTAATTGGATCATGACCCAACTGTAAATTCAGTCTCCTGACCTAAGGCTCCTATTATAACCTGCTCTTCTCTCAGACCCTCTATTTCCACACTTTCTAGCTGAAAACTGCTGCATCCCAATCAGCTTTCAGAAAGATCCCAAGTCTAAGGTGGCATGCCATATATAAGCTTGTATTCAGATGAGAAATTGAGGATGATCTTTAAAAGAAAAAGAATAATATTATTCTATTCTACAGTCATTAATTTTTAAAATATATTTAAACAGCTCGAAAGTAAGGGATTAACCCTGAAAAATGATCCCTGGATGAATGACACTGTAATAATTGATAGCACCGTGGGAAAGGACACATTCTTTCTTGTCACGTGGGAAAAACAGCCTCCCAGTATTTCTCTCTGGAATCCCAATGGGACACTGACAGAAGCTTTCACACAGGACACTGTCTCTAAAATGGCCTATCTCAACATTCCAGGAACTGCACAGGTAAGTAATCAGTTTTAGACTTCCTCTGAATTTTTGAAAGCAGAAAATAAATTGTTTAATGTCATAAATGTGAGTGGTGATGATTATATCATCTACAAAATTATTTTATTATGCACTCTCCTTACCTTTGTGATCCTAAAGACTATGATGGATGGCAGGAAAAAGGAATAAGGAACTCTTGCATCAGGAGAAAGTCTAACAAGAACTCTCAGGAGAAACTATGGGAGGACTGTGCAGTTAGTGTGCAGACTGCTGTTGAGGTCAATGAATAAGGCTAAAGGCAAACTTTCCAGCACTTAGTTTTTCCAGATGAGATGTCACAAAATACAGACACTGTGCATGACAATAATCAGAATACTTGCCTGAACCTCCACTCACACCCTTTTAAAACCTCAAAACCATCAAAAATCTGTTGATCATATTTCACACTTCTGAGACTTATTGTAGATTTGCATAATGAAAAGCAGGATATCATTTGACTCTGGGAACTTACTCTCTTTCCACTGGAAATTTTAGGTAGGCACTTGGACTTACAGTCTTCGAGCCAAAGCAAACCCAGAAACACTAACAATGACGGTAACTTCTCGGGCAGCAAATTCTGCCGTGCCTCCAATCACAGTGAGTGCTAAAATGAACAAAGACACAAACAGCTTCCCCAGCCCAATGATTGTGTATGCACAAGTCCTACAAGGGTATGTCCCCATTCTTGGAGCCAGTGTGACTGCGATCATTGAATCAAACAGTGGAAAAACAGAAGTTTTGGACCTTTTGGACAATGGTGCAGGTAATTCCCAGGACTTCATAAATAAGCCTATATTTTCATAACTCAGAATATGTTAAGGTTCTCTGTGTCACCATGGGGCAGTAAAACAGGTACCCAAAGAATGGAGGAACAGCAGATTCAGCAGGAAATTCTTTTTCTTTTTTCCAATAAATATCTTTTTTTAGGCAGAACCAGATACTTACCAGAACAGAATATATGTGTTGACATCAATAAGCAGAGAGAATTCCACCAAATCTTGGGCCCCAGGGACCTCTTCATCATCTTCCTTATCTTTAACATCCAGAATTCCTAAATCCTCTTCTGAGTAGGGGCTAGTACTTTCTTTCTCTGTATCAAAGATCGTATATGTATCTTTGTTAGATTTTCTCTTGCTACCTATTCTGGACTATTGCATGACAATGTTTTCCAGGTTTCTTTGTTGTTGCATTTGCTTCACAGCATTCTCTGTACTATTTTGTCTGAATATTTTTGGATGGTCTCCAGAAAGTCTTTGAGGTCAGACATAGAAACATCCTTTATTTTTTCTCAAAGCTTGAGAATGTTATCCACCATTACCTTGCAGAATCAATAGTGGCTTACTTGAGGCAGATAGGAACATTCTAGATGTTACAGAGTTTTCAGTGCAGGATAATGCCTTTTAGTTTACATCTGGTACCTCTGTTTCCTGTACATCTCCAGGAAATGGAAGACACAGCATTAATTTATCAACAATAGCAGAAATATTTCTCTGTTGTAGTTGACACTGTTTCAGCTCTTCCATTGCTATTAGCAATTCCTTTCCCTCATGTTGTAGTTTTCTATTAGTATCCATCACTTAATTTTTGAGTTTCTGGCCTTTTCCTCTCATGTTCAGCAATTCAGTAATAGAGTCCACAAAGCCTTGGTAATGAAAGTTGCACATTTTCTCAATTTCTTGGTCATGATTGTAGATGTGAGTTTCAAGCTTCTCCATGAATACATCCATGTTCCTCACCATCATAGATAGACTTGAGCATGGGCCCAACGTAGGCCATGTTGGTGCTTTGGGCTAGTGTTCTGCGGCAGTCTCCAGGCTCTCCACCTCTGCCATCTGACTCTACTCCGTAGACTGGGGGCGTCCAACCATGCATCCCATCCTTTATCCAGGCTCACTTTTCAATCCCTAACTCTCACTCTCTCACCTTCTCAGCAGGAAATTGTATCAGATAATTATTATTGTTGGTCATTTGTTTGTCAGCCAGTGTCTGTCATGACTGAAGGAGATCTCATTCAGTAGGCTGAGGGCATCATCAAGAAAGTCTGCTCAGAGAAGGTGAAGCACAAGTAACCAGAAGGAATCTAGCAGTAGAACCTGGGCCCCTGGCAGGAAAAGGGAGAGAAGCAAAAGTAACTCCCAACAGCTGGAAAAAAAAAAAAAAAAAAAAGACAGAGTCTTGAGAGCTGAGGCCCAGGGACATCCAGAGCTACCACAAGAGAGGAGGGCTCATCACTGGGGCATCAGAGACCAGGTCTTAGTGGCAGGAAACAGGGAACTGTGCTGGCCATTTTCTGTCTCCCTGGTCTATATCAGTGTGTGGTGCTTAAAGACCTGGTCTAGAGTGAACATTAGATCCTATCCAAAGTCACTCTGTTTCCCTAGTGGGGTCCTTTTTTGATTTAAACACAGGGATGATATAATATGACTAGATAAATTATGGTAAAATTGAACCAAACGGCTGAGAAATGGTAAGAGTACTATAATATATATGTTAATTGATGAAGGACAGAACTATGAGGTATTTATTATACGTACATAAATATAAATGTGTGCGTATATGTTATATGGATATAAAGATATCAAAACAACTCAAATAGCAATTCAAAAATATATTGAGCTGACAGAACATAATGGAAATATTCTCCAAAAGGTCAAACCTTAAATATGAGGCCTGGTCTAGAGGACATGTTATAGAGGCCAAAGCTGCTTGTGTTAGAAAATGAATGTATTTCTCTTTGTATTTACAATAATCATTAATTTCTTTATTTCTATGATAAGGTGCTGATTCTTTCAAAAATGATGGGGTCTACTCCAGGTATTTTACATCTTATTCAGAAAGAGGCAGATATAACTTAAAAGTGCGGGCTCACGGAGGAACAAACTCTGCCAGGAGAAGCTTGCGGCATCCACTGAACAGAGCTGCATATATACCAGGCTGGGTAGTAGATGGTGAGTAGCTCATGATGTCTGAAATCCATGCAGACATTGAATAATATTTGAGATTTGGCATAATTAAGGCTTTAAACATCTTACAACTCAAAATATAGCTTTTCCCATTTCTGGAATGAAGTTCTTGGCTAATTGCCTCCAAATTAATCTAAGCATTGGAATAATACCTGGCACCTAGTAAGCACTCAAAAACTGTTGGCTAGTATTATGTTAGTTTGGGAAACCTTCATGATGTCAACAAAATATGACAAATTTTCAGCTCAGGACATGAAAACAAATCAATATGTTATGAGCATAAGTATAAGCAGAATTTATCCTTCAGAATACATATGCTGTTAAAAATATACTTTTTTTATAATGATGTTTCTGTTTGTTTGTCTTTAAAATAGCTTTTATATTTTAAAAGTTAATGTGCACATTATAGGAAAATAGAAAAACACAAGCAAAGAACAAAGTCATCGAGTCACAAGCAGCTTAGTTGGACATGTCCTTCCAGGATCTGTGTGTACATACACAACATCCCATTTTGTGTGATTGAGATCATAGTGAGAATTGTGCTTTTCTGTACATCATGAAGATTCCCCAGTTCAAAATCCCAAAGCTACGTGAGTATATTGATAACCAAGAATACACCACAGCAGGAGCTGGGGTTGTGGCTCAGTGGTAGAGCACTTGCCTACTATGTGTGAGGCACTAGGTTCTAGTCTCAGCACCACATGTAAGTAAATAAATAAAAGATCCATCAACAACTAGAAAATATTTTTTAAAAAAGAATACACTACAGCAATACATTCGCTTAGAAAAAAAATGTAATCCTGACTCTCCTGGGGACAAATTTTACTGAAGGCAGAAATGGTAACAGGCCTCTAGATAGATGCATTGGCAGAGTCACAACTACAATAAATCATTCCCTTAATGCTCGATTTAAAATTAAGCATAAAATAACAGAATATACCAAGCATAATGTTTCTAAGAAGGTTCACTGTCAGATTTCTACTACTGAAATATTAGCAAGAAAGCATGTTCCCAGTGAATTGAAGTATTCCTATAGTGCAGCCAGAAGATTCACACACATCAGTAGTTCACATCAAAAAGTAAATATTTGAGCATTAGCTTCCATCTTTACCTGTGTGCTCCCTTCTGCCCTTCTGCTGCCAGCCTAAGGAACAAGTCCTGATATGCACTTCCCAAAATTAAAACAATTTTATGTCCAAGATGCATCTTTCCTATCAATTGTACCAAAAATATACTTATAAGTTGGCTAATTCACTAGCTCTACTTTTTATGACACATTATCTCCTAGGGCATTTAGAAAACTTAGATGTTACTAAATAGATTATGAACTTTGTACACGATAAGCACAAGTACTTTACTAAGAATGCCTATATAGATGTATGATTATGATCTAAAACAGTCTTCCAGATATGGAGATACTAGCAAAGAGCCCTTGCCCTGCCCCTTCTCTTCACCCTCTTCACCATGCCAGTGACTAAGTTCAGGACTACCCCTAGGTCCAACGGGTAAAGAAACAAAGGTCACTCCCAGAAGACAGTTCTTCCTAAAAAGTAACAAAAGGTATTTATATGTATATTATTTTGCTACTTCTAACATAACTTTGGGCATTAGTACTCCTCCTTTAATACCCAGCAATATTAACTAAATTGTACATCTAATAATGGCTAGATAATCTGAACGAATCTAAGGGGAACAGAACAATTCTTGCTCCACAGAAGCAAGAATCCTCTCTCCACCCACCACCCAGTAGACAGTCAACACACTCTCCAAAACATCAAGTTTAACAACTCCATTTGCCTAAATTTCAACCATTCCTATATAGTAATAAAAAATACTTAAAGGACATTACTTCAGCCCTCTACTTTCACCATGTGTTGTGTACATTTAATCATCCAGAAAGACTTGATATTTTCAAGAAAGTACTTAAGTTTCCTACTATACATAGAGTAGCTTTGAATAAACTACTCACAAAGGCTAGACTTTGGAGCAAAGAAACAAACAAACAGAAAAACCTGTTTTTTTTTAAGGTTATAATTTGAAAGTGACTTCCAAAGAGGAACATTTTGGCCTAGAACCCCTTGTCTTTCTTATCTCTTATTGGTGGTCAGATATATGCATCTTTCATGCTTAGAGAGAACTCTAACAATTTCACTTCCTAAGGGGTTTTAAGAACAATCCTTCCTAGGCATTTTAACACAAAGTGTACTCAGTGTGTTAGTTAACTAACTATACTTTTGTCATACACTGGAAAGTTTTCATAAAGTCAAAGAGAAAAAAACGTGTAGAGCAAGATAATGATAAGCACAAAGAATGGATTCTTTGCTAACTGTACTTTGCATAGTCACTTCTCTTGTAACTTTCAGGGGCTTTTTCTTAGCAATTGGAGTACAATGGGAAGTATTATTCCTTGGCACTTTCAGCATAGAGGGTAAGATGTGGCCCAAGTGGTTGGAAGGAAACTATTTTTTCCCCAGATATATTCCAGTCTGCAGATAATTTGAGAAGTAAAGCAATACATTTTAGAAGGCATATAATGGATCCTTATGTACTTTTATTTTCACTTAGTGTAGTCTTCATTTCAAAACATCAAAATTTGTTATACAATTTTATTCTAAAGGATACTGAAAAGTAAATTATCCCCACCAACTGGTGCTTATGATTGTGTTATAGGCCTTAGTAAAAATTTGACTATATATATTTTAAAAAGGTAGAAACCGGTGGGATGAAGAAGATGATTTATTTGCCCATTTTAAGCTAGAAAATGTTTAATGCAGGGGTAATTGAAGGGAACCCACCAAGACCTGAAACTAATGAGGATACTCAGACAATCTTGGAGAATTTCAGCAGAACAGCATCTGGAGGTGCATTCGTGGTATCAAAAGTTCCAGACGCAGCTGTTTCCTGGTCTGAACTGTTCCCTCCGAGTCAAATCACAGACCTTGATGCCACATCTGAGGGGGATCAGATCAATCTAACATGGACAGCACCAGGAGATAATTTTGATGTTGGAACAGGTAAGCATAAAATACCATGTGGTTTCAACTTAAGTTAAAGGTGCTCATTGCAGAAGCAAGGGCAGGTGGGCAGGTTAGGGGAGAATAGTTTTCAATTGACAGCTCCCTGAACTTTTAATTTTATAATCTGATATTTTTTAATCAATCAAACATGAGACATTTTAACCTGGTTTTACTTCTCATGTGACGATGGTAGCATTTGGCAGAGCTTAAAAGTCAGAATTCAGCTTTATTTAAAAATGAGTAATTTTTTTTATTTGAGTATATACTCTGCATAACTACACATTTTTGAGAGTAAATGGAAAGAAATTTACTATGGTATCCTACAGTTATTAAACTGCATGTAACTCTTTTCTTAGTTCAACAGTACATCATAAGAATAAGCGGAAATATCATTGATCTAAGAGATAATTTTGATGATGCGCTTCAAGTGACCACTACCAACCTGTCACCAAAAGAGGCCAACTCCAAGGAAACCTTTGCATTTAAACCAGGAAACATCTCAGAAGAAAACACAACCCACATATTCATTGCCATTCAAAGTGTAGACAAAAGCAATTTGACATCAAAAATATCCAATATTGCACAAGTGGCTTTGTTTATACCTCAAGCAGATCCTGGTCCTGATGTGAACCCACCAAATCCTAGTCCTGGTGAAAGTCATCCTAATAATAATTCTGGAGTTAATATTTCTACCATAGTGTTGTCAGTGGTGGGCTCTGTTGCAGTTGTAACTATTATTTTAAGTACCACTATTTGTATCTTAAACAAGAGAAACTCTTCAAGAAGACCTAGAACAGAGTTTTAAAAAACAAAAGCAATATACATAAAGTATATATCTGAATTTTTAAATTTATTTGTGTAATTATAAACTTTTAAATGATAAGTTTAAGAGGTCTAGAAAGGATACTGTGATTAAATATAAACATGCATGGATTTGTGAAAAACTGCCAATACTAAAGTTTAATAATTTTATTCACTCATTTTATCATAAAGAGTGATGAATAAAGACCTTTTTCACATTGACTCCCAGTTGTGTATGTTTTCTAATGTAAAACTTTTAGAAATAATAATTTCAAATTTCATGATGAAGTTAAAATTGTCCATTTAAGCAGTTAAAACACAAATACAAAAAAGCAAATAAATGATATTTGTGGAAAATGACCTTGGTTTGGGTGCCATTGGTATAAATTGATGGTATTATATTCACCTAAAAGCTCCACTTTAGCACTACAATTGCTAAGATCATGTTTGCTGCAATTCATGAATATGGAAGATACAAGTAAAAAAAAATCTGATACCACCTGTTAAACCCTAGTTTTTCCTGATGTCAGTTCAATATAAACATACCACTTTTCCCTTAAAAAGCCATACTTACCCATGTACTGTTTCTTTCATCATAGGAATTGTTGAAACTATTGTCTATTGACTTTGTTTTCAAACAATAAAATACATTTAAAACATTTTCATTCACCACTTCGAGTCACAGCCTAGGAGTTGAAGTTTTTGATGAATAAGTCCAATGAAGGTGACAATGTAGGCTAAGAGCAGGTTCACATATTCATAAGCCTTATCTCATGTAGCTTTGGTGGGAATTATTTGGCGATATGGAAGTTAACTAAAATGAAAGTCATGTAAGCTGGGTCCAGGGGTCAATTCCAACAGTCTTTGAACATGGACTAGACTTGTTGACCTGGCATAATTCATTTGGTCTGATAGCAAGGTTGATATAAGGACCTGTGGTTTAAGTTGCAGTGACAAAAGATTGAGGGAGGAGGACACAAGCCGATGTCTCCTTATTACTTAGAAGATTTGACTTGCTCTAATGGCATTGAAGCAAAATGAGTTGTACAGCAGGGCATTTGGGAACGATACTGTTGTGGCACAAGATCTATCGGCACATTTAGTTCTTCTATCAGGTTAGCACCTCATCAGCCAGCATTAATGGGTAGGGAGATATAGGTCAACCTGGAGAAAATGTAGGAAAGTGGTGTTAGATACCTGGACTTTTACAATGAGGGGAATGAAGGCCTGAATTCTATGTTGCCAATAGTGGTACTATATAACAGTCAGACTTTCCCCATGCCCTTCCCTCCCATCCACCCCATATCTCTGAAGGCAAAGCCTATCAGCATGGTTATTTCCCTCTCTGATGCTATAGTACAATAACTAGGCTCATGTGCATTCCTGTACTGGACTATTCCCTCCAAGATCAGGCTTTGCATAAATAAATCTGCATAAGTAGCTAGTTGTTAATTAGAAAACTAAATGATTATTATTACTGCAGTCACAAGAGTCTACAGAAATTATGCTTCCCAGTACAAATTGAAAACGAGAAGCCTCTGTTTAAAAATTATTGAGAATTTCAAGACAATAGCAAAATTTCAAGCAATGGTGAAAACAATGAAACTAAGTTCAGAGCCTTTCTAAACACCAAGCTCTGAGCAACTGCATGTACCCCATAGCCATAATGCCAGCCCTACCTATGCTACAGGAAAAATTAGCAATAAAACCAGTTGTATGGAGCCTCTGCATTGTCCATTAAAGCCACAAAGTACCCTTCATGGTCTGATAATAGATCTCCTTAGTCAAGAAAAAGTATCAGATTTGGGAATGGACACATAGTCCCATCACCTCTGACTAGGAATCTAGAAACAAAAAGTAAATCTAAGTTTCCCAGTAAGGAAGAGAGTTAGCCCTATGTGAGAAAGAACAGCTTCTATACAAGCCTCAGAGAATCAGCTGCCTAAAGGGTTCCTGAACAGAAAATAACCTGTAGCAGCAGCCATCCAAGTGGATGATGCCCAGAAGGTGGCCAGTCAGTGTCACAAGCTAAACACTTGCCCTCAGAGCTAAACCTGCTGCCCAAGCCTCTAGATTTTTTTTTCAATTTGTAATCACTAGACTTCAAGAATAACCAGCACCTTTGTTTAGTATAAGATAACTGAATTTATGTGGGTTTGGCTCTGTGTATTCAATTCTGTACCATTGGTGTACATGTCTATTTTGGTGCCGATACCATGCTATTTTTGTTATTATAGCTTTGCAGTATAGTTTAAGGTCTGGTATCATGATGCTCCTGCTTCATTCTTCTTACTGAGGATCGCTTTGGCTATTCTGGGTCTCTTATTTTTCCAAATGAATTTCATGATTGCTTTTTCTATTTCTGTAAGGAATGACATTGGGATTTTAATTGGAATCACATTGAATCTGTATAGCGCTTTGGGTAGAATGGCCATTTTGACAATATTGATTCTGCCTATCCAAGAGCATGGGAGATCTTTCCATCTTCTAAGGCCTTCTTCAATTTCTTTCATTAGTGTTCTGCAGTTTTCATAGTAAAGGTCTTTCACCTCTTTTGTTAAATTGGATTTCCAAGTTTGTTTGTTTGTTTGTTTGTTTGTTGAGGCTATTGTGACTGGGGTAGTTTTCCTAATTTCTCTTTCAGAGGATTCATCACTGATGTATAGAAATGTATTTGACTTATGGGTATTGATTTTATATCCTGCGATTGCTGAATTCATTTGTTAATTTTAGAAATTTTCTGGTGGAATTTTTTGGATCCTCATAGTAAAGAATCATACTGTCAGCAAATAATGATAGTTTAAGTTCTTCTTTTCCTATTTGTATCCCTTTAATTTCTTTTGTCTGTCTAATTGCTCTGGCTATAGTGTCAAGGACTATGTTAAATAGAAGTGGTGAAAGAGGGCATTCCTGTCTTTTTTCCATTTTTAGAGAGAATGCTTCCAATTTTTCTCCATTTAGGATGATGTTGGCCTTGGGTTTAACATAAACAGCTTTTGCAATGTTGACGTATGTTCCTGCTATGCCTAGTTTTTCTAGTGTTTTGAACATGAAAGGGTGCTGTATTTTGTCAAATGCTTTCTCTGAATCAATTCATATACTCATTTGATTCTTAAGTTTAAGTCTATTGATGTGATAGATTATGTTTATTGATTTCCATATGTTGAACCAAACTTGCATATCTGGGGTGAATCCCACTTGATCATGGTGCACTATTTTTTAATATGTTTTTGTATGCAATTTGCCTAAGTTTTATTGAGAATTTTGCATCTATGTTCATCAGGGATATTGGTTTGAAATTTTCTTTCTTTGATGTGTCTCTGTCTGGTTTTGATATCAGAGTGATACTAGCCTCATAAAATGAATGTGAAAGGTATTCCTCCTTTTCAATCTCATGGAATAATTTGAGGCGTTTGGTATCAATTCATCTTTGTAGGTCTTGTAGAATTCGAATGGGAGTCTGTCTGGTCCTGGGCTTTTCTTGGTTAGTAGGCTTTTGATGGCATCTTCTATTTCCTTGCTTGAAATTGATCTGTTTAAGTTTTGTATGTCTTTCTTGTTCAGTTTGGGTAGGTCATATGCATCCAGAAATTTTTCGATGTCTTTGAGGTTTTCTATTTTACTGGAGTATAAATTTTGAAAATAGTTTCTAATTATCTTCTGTATTTCAATACTGTTTGTCATGATATTTTCTTTTTCATCATGAATTTTAATCTCAATCTTGTTAATCTTTTGTAATGCTTGTTTGTTGGTTCAGTAAGGAGCCCAAGTAAAAAACAATTAAAAATGAATCCACGTTACCATTTTGATCATCTTCTTACTGATGCATGTATTTTTGAGATCAAATAGGAAGAAAGAGATGCCTCTTGACTTATCCCCCAACCAAATAACAAAAAAAAGAGGCTAGAACAGACTTCTGAACACCAATGAGAAAATCCAAGAGTGTCAGGTCATAGAAACAGAACCAAGCAAGAAGGAAGGCGCAAATGACTATTCTGATTAATGCGAGAAATGGCCAGTGAATTTAGCAACACAATGTGATTAGTAACCTCAATAAGTACAATTCTCATAAAGAAAGAATGGAGAGAGTAAACAAATATTCTTTCAAAATCTTGTCTGTGCAGTACAGTATAGAAAAGGGGAAATTAGAAGAATTAGTATGCGTGAAATCAAGAGAAGTTTTATTTGTAGAGCAATTGTTAAATTCTATTGTAAGTATTATAGAAGTATTTTAGATTTTAAACTGCACATATAAAACTGAAATTTAAAAAAAAATTAAAAGAAGACTTTGGATTCAGACTTATAGTATTATAATCTGTAAAACTGGGATAATAGTGCCTACCTCTAAGCCCTGTTCCTATATGTAGTTAGTACTCAATTTATGGCAGCTATCATGTTAAGAATTTTTGTCTTGCTAACTCTGAAGTTCAGGGATCTTAGCACTGAGGACTAATTGCCCATCGGTCTGTAAACTGACACTCATCAGACACTCAGAACTCAATGCTATGGATACAGAGGTAAATGAAAAATAGAGCCTCAGAATGGAAGAAAAAATTTTAAAACTACATATTTTTTTAAAAATTTAATTATTTTATTTAAATGCGTTTCAAGTCATAGTACATAAACAGAGCTCAGTTTTTCCATTTCTCTGGTTGCAAACCAGATAGAGTCACACCATTTGTGTCTTCATACATGCACCAGGGGTAGTAATGACCCTCTTAATCAACCATCATTACTATACCCATTCCCCTTTCCTTCCTCCCACCTCCCCCCTGCTGCATCCAGAGTTCCTGCATTTCTCCTGTTTCCCGTTCCCACCCCCCTTAAGTGTCCTCACCCACTAACCAGAGAGAACATT
>PVHX01010178.1:15877-71797 GCA_004024805.1 Geosciurus inauris | reverse complement strand
AATTGGCTTATAACACCTTAAATCCAGGTATTAAGGGAGATGAAAAAACAAATTAGGAACCAAATCATTGGGAAGTTGATTCAAAAGCTGGTTTAAAACTGGAAGCAATAGATACTCAAAACTGAGCCCCAAAGTAAATGACATAGAGTTCCTTCTTTCACCCCTGCCTAGAGCCAAGATTAGTTTTGGAGTCCTGGGTGCCCAGGTTGCAGGCTGAATTTAAAAAGAGATATCTGACTTAGTTTGAGGTTGCAAGATGTGAGAGTTGATGTTCCTGTTAATAATAATTTTTTATTTGCATTTGATTTCCGAAAAGTAGTAACACTTTTATCTCTTGGAAACAATTAAGAATAAAAATTTATAAATTCTGAATATTGCAAGGATGGCAGTATTTTTAAACATGTTTGGATGGAAGTTATTGCTACTTTATTCTCAATTAAACTTTTAAACCTGCTTCTCAAGCCTTAGCCTGATCCTAGAGAGGGACAAATGTGAGTGCTCAAAATAGAAAAAAAAATGTGCTTGTGAAACATCTATTTTCTGCTTTCAAGTCATGGTGTTATTTTTGTGCACAATTAGATCTAACGTAAGAGCACTCATCTCCTTATTACATTGCCTGGACCTTCTCTATTTTTCTTTATCAGGGAAGAGTTAGTCATTGATCCATTATTTATTTTTGCACAGAGGTTGAGCTACTGAATGTTTCTTTTCTCTCCTTCCCTGCCTCATATGCAAAAACAGAGGAAACAGAGATAGTAGATGCTTTTGCACAGCTACTTCTCTCCTTTGTTCCTTTATATTTTCTTCTTCACATAGCCAGCATTATCCTTTAAAACAATGACTCTCACCTGGGAGTGATTTTGCCCTCCAGGAGACACTTTGCAATGACATTTTGGACTGTCACAAATGGAGAAAGGGGGTGCTACTGGTATCTGACATGTAAAAGCCAGCGATGATGCTGAACATCCTACAATACACAGAAGTTATTCCACAGCAAAGAACAGTCCAACCCCAAATGTTAGCAACACTGAAATGAAGAAGCCCTCCTTTAAAACTTAAAGTATGTCATTCAGCTCTTTTTGAAATTGTGATTATAAATAAAGAAGTAAAAACATACATCAATGAATTATAAAATGTGTTTGCCATTGATAATAATCTTGTTGAGAAAATATTAAGTTCAGGATGAAAAGGGACTATCCTACAAGTGTCCTGTGATTTAGACAGAAGGCTCAAATGTAAAGTGTACTGAGTTTAATAGACAAATTAGATGTGGAGGAAGGGCATTTCATGTAGTGACTAACATTATCAGAGGAGCAAAAGTGGAAAACCTGAAGACTCATGAAAGAGGACACAGGCTAACGAGGCCACAGGTTTCAGGTACAGAAGGAAGTTGTAAGGAATATAAAGTCAGGTGGCAAGTTTTCTGGGGAGGCTTTGAAAGTCATAGTGAGGTTTTTAGTGATGTGAAGCCACTGAAGATTTTCAGACCTGTAACAAGAAGTCAAAATCCGCATTTTACAAAGGTTTTTGTTGTTGCTATTGTTTATTGTACAGTGTGATATGGGTTAGAGAAGAATGACTGGCAATGGGAGATAAGAAAGTATAGGAATAGTTTGAGTGTGGTTTTGTTATTAAAAAACTGCAGTGACGGCAGCGAAAACTAGCAGGATGCAGGAAAGTATTCATGATCTGTGAAAGCTTCAAAATTCTTCCAGCGAGAATTAAGAAGTGCTTCATAGGAAAAGATCTTGGCACTAAAAATATTAAAACATCCTAGTGCTGGCTTCCCCACTCTGACAGCTCCATAGTGGGTAAACATCATTCTTTCATTCATAATTTGTTTATTCATCATTAGATATTTAGTGACTATCTATGTATACCAGGCAATGTACTAAGTGCTTGCAATGCATCAAAGAACAAAACAGATAAATACTTCCTTCATGGAGTTTATATGCCAGTGGAGACGACAGACAGTAAGCATGTGCGTAATGAACTAGTAAGACAGCACCCATATTCAGGTCTATGATTTCAGTAGTACTTAGTGAGAGCCAACCTAACACTCTATTGCAGGGGCAAGGCAGAAACATACTTGAAACATAGACTCAAAGTCTCACCATCTTACTGTCCAGAGAAGACTGATGCCCAAAACACAGAAGACTATGTTCGACAGCATTAGCACCATAGCATTTACAAAGCGTATGCCTTTTCATCTATTTGACCCTCCCAACAACTCTTTGAGGCATGCATGACAGTGTCTCTGTTACAAGACAGAAAACATAACTGCTCTGATATACCAGTCTGAAGTCCCAGGACGACATCAAGGCAAAGGCAGAACTTGCATCACTCTTTATTCTCTAGCCATTACCTTTCTCCTACACCAGCAGTAGACATGTCTGTTGCCCCCTGTGACCTCCCAAGGCCAGGTGCATGCATTGATAAGGATGTTTTGCTACTGCAGCTATTTCAACCAGTGATGCAAGTGTGATTTAGTGGTACAGGAACATCCTCCTGCAACACATAATTTTGTTTGGATTCTGGTTCACAACATGTGAGATTATAAAGAGAGAATGCCTGAAGCTCCCTAGGTAACCTGAATATGAGAGGGAGGCAGGGACAAGAACAGCACATGGAGGAATGGAGACTTAATGATTGCCTTGTCTATCACTCCATCCTCTGGGGACCTGTCATTCAGAACACACTTTCCAGAAATGTATCTTAAAATCTCAACTTTCATTCTAGAAGTATCATCATTTTGCAGCAGGATTAGAGCAACATGTGGGATAGTAAGTATCGTGTTGTACAATGCAAACAGCCCAGAATTTAGATCCTTTTTTTTTTAACCAGGGATTAACCAAGGGGTGCTTAACCACTGAGCCACATCCTTGGCCTTTTTATATTTTATTCTTGAGACAGGTTCTCACTAAGTTATTTAGAGCCTTGCTGAGTTGCTAAGG
Source organism: Geosciurus inauris (assembly GCA_004024805.1). Taxonomy (NCBI): domain Eukaryota; kingdom Metazoa; phylum Chordata; class Mammalia; order Rodentia; family Sciuridae; genus Geosciurus; species Geosciurus inauris. Next base: position 68,843 of record PVHX01010178.1, on the reverse strand, counting down.
CCATCCTCGAACTTGAACTCCACCTGCCTCAGTCTCCCAAGCAGCTGGGATTGCACGTGTACACAACTGGAATCGGGAATCTTTATTTAAACCAGATTAAATGCTTCTGAGAGTGTAACTTTGGGAACCAAATAACCTTTGTCAACCTCAGAATTGTTGTCCACAAAATGAAGATTATACCTTTGAATACTTCAATAACAGGTAAGTAGCATTAAACAAAACTTTGGTTTCCTTTGAGAAATGTTTTCTTACATGACTCTTATATGTAAGAAAAATAAAAATGATAATTGCTTCAGATAGAGGATATTAATATCCAGAATATATAAAGAACTCAAAAAACTGAACACCAAAAATACAAATAGCCCAATTAATAAATGGGCAAAAGAACTAAACAGACATTTCTCAAACGGAGGAATACAAAGGCCAACAAATATATGAAAAAATGTTCAATATCAGAATGAATCTGATCTAACTTTCCTATGTACATACATGAATATGCCACAGTGAATCTTAACTTTATGTATATCCACAAGGCACTAATTTAAAAAAAAAAACTATAAATAAATAGGGGGAAAATCAGTAGAGTGGAGGAAAAGGAATAGAGGGAGGTTGGGGAGAGGGAAATTACTAGGGACTGAATGAGAGCAAATGATATTTCATGTTTGTATAATTATGTGAGAAGGAACCCTAATATTATGTATAACTAAACTGAACTAATTTTAAAAATATAAATAAATAAATATGAAATTCAAAAGTGAATTTTACAGGTTTTTGTGTACATAAAATAAGACATATTTTGTAAATTATGAAGTTGTGAGATGCCATAAATTTAGCTGTCGTTCTCTGAGGATGGTCACCAAAAATTCTTCTTCACAATGTAACATGTCCTCTGAAATTCTGTTTTCCCAGTTTTAATGCACCTGCTCAGCACACCAGAGCGAGTGTATTACATGGTGCTTAAGGGTGTAGACATTAGCTGGGAGCGGTGGCACATGCCTATAATCCCAGCAGCTTGGGAGGCTGAGACAGGAGGGTCATGAGTTCAAAGCCAGCCTCAGCAAAAGCAAGTTACTAAGCAACTTTTCCACTCAGTGAGACCCTGTCTCTAAATAAAATGCAAAATAGGGCTGAGGATGTGGCTTAGTGATCGAGTGCCCTTGAATTCAATCCCCGGTACCCCGCCTACCAAAAAAAAAAGTGTAGACATTAAACTTTTGAGAATTGAATTAATTCTGGCTCTGACTTTTCTGAGTATTTAAATTAGGATTCATTTCTTGATATTTGGTTAAAATTATGTTGAGGTGTTTTATTTTTTCCCTCCATATCTATCACATTTTCTTTCATACTTTATTTTTCTTTCTTATCATCTCTCTGCTATGGTCTGGGAGACTTTCTTGTCAATCCTTCTCTTCTGATCCACTAATTCTTCCTTTAGCTGTATTTAGACTACTCTAGCCTATCCAGTGAGATGTTTCTTTGTTCATTTCTTTATTGATTTTAATTTTTGTACATTTGTATTTAGTTATTTTTTAAAAATTTTGTTTTCACAATTTTTTCAGATTCCTTAAATCTTCTATACCTTGCTTGGCCTCTGAGAACATTTACAAGAAGCTTATTTAACACCACATCAAACTGTTCTATTTTCAGAAACTCAATGCCCATGATTTCTGTAATTGGATTAATCATCTTATTATTTCTTGTGTCATCATGTTGCCTTGTGTATTTTGTCACTTTTTGTCCATGGAAAGATCTTTAGTGGTCCTCAGAAAAAATAACTCTAAAGAAATTCCAAATGTTCATAAGTTTTGCAGAAATCTCTAAGGGCAAAGTTTTATGATTAACTTTGCTAAGGCTGAATAGGGATCAGTTGTAGACCAGTTTTTACACTAGTTTCCAGTTCAGGGCTTTTGTACGTCATAATAGGATATTATTTTAAGACTTGTAGGCATATATGGCTCAACATCTTGGATTCAGTTTTCCACAGTTAACTCTCTTCATATCCAGGTATTTGGGGAGATGATTCTTCTGTAAAGCATTCTTGAGCTGTCAGACTGAATTATTCCAAAAGGACATCCCTTCCTGTCTCTCAGAGTTTAAACAGAAAAAAAAAAATATCTAGTCACTGTTTCAAAAATATAAGGAGTATGAGGCTTGAGACCCGTCTCCATGAAGGTGCTTATACACTAGTCCCAAAGCCATATAACCTACATAACTGCCCCATAGGTTCATGCAATTTTACACACATCTGCAATTACCTGTTCCATTCCTATGCAACAGTTCTTAAATATTTTTTAAATATTTATAATTGTGCTACATTTATGTTATTATGATGATTATTATAATTCTATAGTTTTAATTAAGCATTTCTATGTGTTTGGAATATGTGGGACGAGTCCTACATAATTCATTTGTCCATCTTTAAAAATGGCAGCTCTACCTTTACTGTTTTGGAGGTGGCATGTTTATTTATTGTCTTCATTATGATCCTAGGTTCAATATAATTCCCTCTTATTCTCTAGACATCATACAATATGTAAATATAACATTGTGTAATATGTCAGAACTTAAATGATAAAGCTCTAGTGAACTAGTTAGACAGAGATCAACTTGTTAAGGCAGTCAGGACAATGATCTCAGTGGACTTTTCCTTGAGAGGCTACAAACCAGGACTATCCACCTTCTCATTGAGAGAGAAAGAAAATGAGGGCAGATATTTCTCAGGAAATCATTCCTGGATGCAGGTATTAGTCACAAAAAACAGGAACACCAGACTTGATGCTGACAGGAGCATTAACTTTCCTCCACTTAAGGAGACAAACAAATCACTCTGTGATTATTTGCCAGTGATTCATCATACCATTTTATGATATATATTAAGAAAAAAACAAAAAACAACATTTGGGTGAAACACCAACATCTCAGATCCTACATCTGAAAACAGGCTTTTCCAGCTTGAGCTATTTCTCCTTATGGACTGAAAGTGGATAAACTTTCTTCTCATCTGAGAGCAACTAGAATACATGCATAGAAACCTTCCTGAACTGAATGCATTTTTTGTAGCCAAAGTTCAGTCTTCAACACACATCTCAGACTTCCAGTTCTGCCAAAATAATAGAATAACCATCAAAGAATCCTCACTACAACACCTAGAAAGTCTAGAAAAATGGACTGAGCATCCTTTAAACTCACAGCTAAAATTCTGAGAAAGCAAGGGGAATGCTCAGAGACTAGATAAAAAGAGAATACTGAAAACTGCCAATGTAAGTGAACAGAAGTCGCAGCTGCCTCAGAAGGTACTACCTGCCTCAGTCATCTCTATTTTATATTCTTACAGTTTATTACCACAGGACATGAAAAGTTGAAGAAATGGGACACAGGGAGAAGGAACTGACTCCTATCTAAAGCAGCTGGATTGGTAAAACAGATCAAAGAGGCTTTGTTGCTGGTTGGTTTTGAATGGGAAAACAGGAACCCGTAACAATTCATAATTATGAAACCATGTCACATGTACATTAGGAGTCAAAATTATATACATGTATAGTATGTGGACTTCTAAACAGAGAAGGTTACATTCAAATGGACACCAATTGTAATACCACAAAGCTCTAGGAAGAAGAAAATTCAAAAGCACCATTGAAAAATGTGCTTTTAGGTCAAGTCTTTACAGGATTTTCACAGAAAAACAATCTGACAGACCTCTCACTTCATAAAGGACATCAGGAAACAAACCACGCTGAGCTGAAGTTAGTGAATGCACACACACTCACACACCCAGACACACGAACACACAAACACATACACAGACACACACAGTGTTAGGCTACCAAGAAAATCAAATTATAGAATAATCCTATTATAAATAATTTTATTTAAAATGAGTAATAATAAAAAGAAGGAATTAGAGAATAAAAGTAATTCATGAACATGGAACAGACATTTGAGGAGAAGCCACATAACACTTCTACCAATAAAAAGATTTATCATTTAAGTTAAAACTCAATTAATGGATTAAAGGTAGATTGGATACAATTGAAGAAAACTGAAAAATACATAGAAGAAAATCTTGAAGGACAAAAAAATGAAAGGAAGGCAAGAAAAGGTAGAGGGAAAGTTTGCCATGTACCTGGTGGGGTTTGTGGAGAGAATGGAGAAAGTCCAGTGTTTGCAATGGTAATGGCTGGTGGTCTAATACAACTGACAAAAGACAAGATTGACCAGATTAGGTAAAATCAAAGAGCCTTAAGAATGATTTTAAAGTAATGATGATAACCCATAGGGAGACACATCGTAGCAGAACCTGAGCACACCAAAGCCTCTTAAGAAAGTCGCTGGTGGGGGAAAGATTACAACAAAAAAAGTCAGGAAAAGGTGTTATTTCTATCCACCAGTTATGAATAATCCAAAAAAATCATACAGATTGGGTTGGATTTATCTCCTTCCTGTCAATGGGTCCTGAATAGTCCAACCAGTGTATGTGCCCCTGACAGAGGCAATGGAGTGAGCTCTACCATGGGGAGGGGAAGAAAGGGAAGTGATTATTTTCCTCCCTAGCTCCACACAAACAATATTGTATGTATCTGTCTCTACGAAATAATTTGATAGTTATCATTCTGTTTGTTTTTGTTTGATAGTTCTATGATTTAAAAAGATTATTTTGATTAATTTCTATACAAAGATAAATAAACACAGATGTTAAGCCCAATGTGTGACTTTACAACAAAGAAACACAGGGCATTAGCAGCCAGTCAGAGGATACCTATCATGAAATGTATGTAAAGTAGAGCAGAGCAGGGAGGACAGTGGCAGATGGAAAAGGGCCTTATTGGGAAGAATTGGTCTGAGCAGCTTATCTTGTAGTTCCGAAAATCACTAAGAATGTGAGTAAAAAATTTTCACATGAGGATTTGTGTGAGCACTTCATTCTTCTGTAATAAATAACCAGAAATTTAATGGTTTAACACAATGCAAATTGATTATCTTTCAGTTCTGTAGGTCACACCTCTGACGTTTTGTCTTGCTAGAAGAAAAGCAAAGAATTTGAAGGGTTGTGTTCCTTCTAGAAGCTCTAGGAGAGATTCCAGTCCTTATGCATTCAAGTGGTTGTCAATATTTATTTCATTATGCTTATAGAACTGAGATTCCCAACTTTCTGCTGTTAGCTGAGGGTCATTTCCAGCTTCTAAAGGCTGTTTTTATTCACTTATTTGTAGTCCTCTCTCCCATTATCAAAGCCAACAATAACACTGGCTCCTTCTCATACTTAGAATACCTCCTCTTTCTTCTTCCATCATCTCTCTCTGACTCACTCTTCTGCTTTCCTCTTCTGCTTTCCCTGAAAATGTAAGGTTGGGTGAACCTGGAATACTCCAGGACAATCTCCCAATCTCAACGTCCCTTCCTTCAATCACATCTGAAAAGTCCCTTTTACCATGTCAGGTGACACATTCACAGATTCCAGAGTTCAGAGTAAGGGAGTGTCTTTGAGGGGACCGTTATTCTGCTTTCCACAGCATTGCTACTGTAATTTTTAATGGAATTTTAATGGAATGTCTTGCAGAGATAGAATCACAATGATGAATGTTTATAAGAAATATTTCAGTCCACTATCTCAAAATCAACTAAGAGTGCTATTTGTAACATTTGCACACAGTGAAAACAGTCCTCACTACCTAGGTCCACTTTATATCTGATAACATCTGCAGCACACAGAAGGACTTGCCCAAGAGGAGGGTCTAAGTTCCATTCTCCCTGCAACACAGGGGCAATAGTTCAGTAGTAATGAAAACCTTTTGCAGTGGTTGCTAAAGTAGATGGTCAGGCATTATTCTTCTCTGCCTAACAGACAATCATCTCCCCATTGCCAAATTCTATTTACCAGATGTACCAGACCAATGTGGCTTCTTTTTTTTTTATAATTTTTTTTTAGTTGTTGATGGATCTTTATTTTATTCATTTATTATTTATATGTGGTGCTGAGGATCGAACCCAGTGCCTCACGCATGCTAGGCAAGCGCTCTACCACTAAGCCACAACTCCAGCCCCACCAATGTGGCTTCTTAAGGTAAATATAAAAGCTATCATCTCCATAATGAGATTTATCTTAACTTTACCAAATCTATATCAAAACCAGATGCATTATTGCTTGATTTACTGAAATTCAAACCTATCTACAAAGTGAATAAGAAAGCTCTAGGGTTCAGGTCTCTGTCACTAAACCCCTGATCCTTGGAAGTGTCACTTCATTCCATGGGTTTTCTCACTTGCAAAACGGGAGAGGTGTGAGAAAATATTTTCTTAGGTCATTTCCAGTTCTGTAAGTCAATGTGATGAACTATATCAGGTATTTAATCCAAAAGAGTCATTGAAATCTCTCATTTTTATTGGCATTCCCAATTTATGCAAGACCTTAAGGAATGACTATATTTTAATATTTAAAAATATATAATAATTTATGCTATTAACTATGGGAAATTGCATTTTACTTTTTCCAACTCATCTTTTGAAAGGTTATTTCTCTGACCTTTGAAAAGAAGAAAATGCATATTTCTTCCCCATGGAAGAATCAGCATAGTGTCAATGTCAGAACACGGATCTCTCCACTCCAGACTTTCTGGGCTTGGTGCCCAAGTCTCCCTTCACCATACAGCTGCAGAAAGGTTTCTGAACTGCCTTGCTTCTGCTTCCTAATCTGCAAAGTGAGAACAATGACAATAACTAAATCACAAGAACAGGAGATGGAGTAAGTGAACTAATACAGAGTTCTTACTGCACAACTGACATACAGCAAATGCTTAATGAATGTGAGCTATTATTCTAAGAGTCACAGGTTTACTTTTTATAGCTGAAGATTCTCCCTTGAAATGGTCATGAGCCCATTCTGCAGTTTGAATCTATTCTCAATTGCCTGGATTCCTCCAGCCAATGACACATATTCAACAGAAATAACAGCAGAAAATACAAGGATATACATGAAGGGACCCTCCTTGTACCAGTGGCAGTAAAACTTATTAGAGCTAAAGTTGTTTTTTTGTTTGGTTTTGTTTGGTTTTGTTTCAGTTTTGCATGCAGTTTAAGCCTGTATGTGTTTGCAAGCAAGACTTGGATCTGTCAGAACAAAAATACCTGGTTCCAAAATAAGGCCTATGATTCTGTACTAAAGTACAGGGAAATGGATAGATGAACATAGGCAGGCAGACTGTGCTGGGGGTCCTTGGACATGAGCTGTCAGTGATGTTGAGGCTGAGGCCCAGGCTGAAGATGTCAGGTCTAGAGTTTAACTACAGCCTCAAAAGAGGCACCACCCCTCCTTCCCTCCAAAGTAGACCTTCACCCCCACTAGCAAGTCCCTCTTCTCCAAGGGTGGGTCTCCAAGTTTAAGCCTTCCCTGAAAAAACAGAAAAGAATAGATGTGACCATCAGTTCAACTCATGGTTTCTTCTGGGTCTTCCTAAGGCAAAGAGAAGTCCCTAATAGAAAATCTTAGTAGTGATAGTCAAAGACAAAGACAATGCCAACAGTGGTAAGAAGAAACATTTTAATGTTCAGTATCAGCACTTTCCCTAAGTAGCACATTGTATAACCCCACCCCTATGACACATCTGTGAGGTGGGAGTATTTGGACCACAGTCATGGAGCAAAACCAAGGCACACCCAGGTTAAGAGGCCCGAGGTCACAACATTTCTTAAATCTGCATCTGAATTTAGAGAAAAACTGGACAGTGACATTGACCACTGTACTTTGCTGAATCTATAAAGATATGGGGAGGAGGCCGTCCATGCCTCCTCCATTCAGCCCCAGGGGGTATCTTTCCCTTGTCTCCTTTTTCTTTAGCACCCAGGTTCTCATCCACTACTGTTTACTTATGAAGGGCTCTGCTCCAGTGATTAAGGACCGAAAGCTGGTAATTACCCTGTGATTTGCAAGCGGTGCAGTGGCTGGTAGTTCTCCGAGTGGTATTGCAGTATAAATATTACCTGTGTGCTGTGTCAGCTTATTGCCCACCTTGAGAGCAATCTCCCTGTTAGTTTTATGGCACATTAAGTCTCCTTTTGGAATGAATTGGGTTTGTACGACTGGGATTGGTTACATCAGAATAAAAGAGTAAACAGCAGGGCTGACTGGAAAGCTATAAAACAGAAGCATTAGAGAAAGGGATGGGAAGGAGGGGGGAGTGTTTAAAGGAGAGGTTGCAAATGATAAACTCAGAAACGTGGTAACAGTCTGAGACTGTTATACTTAATGCAGAGACTGTCACTGTTACAACAAGGTGTGAGTCAGAGGATGAAATAACACTTAGCACAGCAGGAAGGAAATTATCTGGGGCTGGGGAAGAGAAATGTTAATATTTATTAAATGTCTGACCTGCTTTGCCCTATACCTTTGAACCAGCTGCCTACACACACTGACTTGCAGGGCCCAGTCTGACACCCCTGGAGGTCTCCCAGTTTGCCTCCCTAACATGTCCCCCTTTACCATTACCAATGCCATCAAGGTCAACAGCTAGGGGAAAAGATGAAGAGGGACTTAAGCTCTGCACACCAAACACTTATCACATTACACAATGTGTGGATAGGTATGTTTCCTCTGCTAAGACTGTAACTATTGGAAGTCAGAAAACATCTGGGGCGAGGGGTGGAGGGGGCTTATTAAACCTGATAGGAACATGAAGCTTTCAGTAAATGTCTGTTATGCAAAATAAAATACAGAGGTTGTACTGAGCAGGAAAGTCCATTTTCAAAAGCGCTAATAGAACCGGATTTCTTGACATAAATTTCAGTGCAAGAGTTGAGCCTTTTAAATACAATTTCATCCAGTCATTACAGAACACTGGGAGCCTGGAATTTAGTCAGAGTCCTTAACTGAAAATATCTATTGATTTTGAGATTGATTTGGATTACAGGTAGGAATTTATAATACACAGAACACAAAACACAGTATTTCTTCTATATACTGCTGGAGAGGAGGTCCATCTCTATGATGTATCATTAAATGAAAGAAAAAAGTGAGTGATAAAAAGTTTTTAAAAAGATTCAAAGATGCGTTGCTTGGTTTGTTATTTTAAAATAGTAGATAAATATTACAAATGAAAATGGAAACCTATGGGAGAAAAGGAAGAGGATATAGAGGTCAGAAAGAAGCTACAAATTTCTAAATACACCTTATTTTATATGTTTGATTTGGGGATTAAATAAATATTTAACATAATTATAATATAAAAATGAAAAAGCAGTTTATAAACACTGCAATTATAATGGAACAAAGAAACCTGTGTATGGAATTGGTCTGATAACCATACACAGAAAAATTATTTTGAATGACTTAAAGACATGTTTATTATCCTGAATATCACCAGTAAAATATATTCCTAGGATGTTAAGTCTATTTTAAAAAGAAATCCTGTTGATATGGTAATGTTAATAATAATGTTGTTGGCGCAGTGGCGCAAGCCCATAATCCCAGCACTTAGGGAGGCTGAGACAGGAGAATCGTGAGTTCAAAGTCAGCCTCTGCAATGGCGAGGCGCTAAGTAACTCAGTGAGATCCTGTCTCCACATAAAACACAAAATAGGGCTGGGTATGTGGCTCAGTGGTTGAGTGCCCCTGAGTTCAATCTCTAGTACTACTACTACTACTACTAATAATAATAATAATAATAATATTGTTATTATTCTGAGATTGTTAAGAATTCTGGAATTTCAAAAATTATTAATTATGTTGGTGACATTGGGAACCAAGATTTTTGATGAAAGGATGAAATATAGATCAAAGACTGATGATGGTAAGTTAAAATTTAGTAGCCCTAACCTTTAATTGGGATTATCATAAATTCATTATCTGTTTTATCATTCAGTTAGCTTTCCTCACTATAATGAAACACCTGGAATAATGAACTTATAAGAGAAAATGTTTATTTGGGCTCACAAATTGCCTCCCTAACATGTCCCCCTTTACCATTACCAATGCCATCATTGAAGGTTCCAGTCATTGGTAGAATATCCCCACTGATAGATTCCTTTGGCCTCTGGCATGTGTGTAGGAGAGAAAAGGCAGGAACACATAGCAAGCTGTTCACTTCATGGTCAGAAAGTAAAAGAAGAAAAGGGAGGGGTCAGGGTTTTATTCTCTTGTGGGTATGTCCCAGTGCCCTAATCATCTCCCAGTTTACCTCATCTCCTGAAGTTTCCATCACTTCCCAATAAGACCACCATGAGGACCAAGAATTTAATAGACGGTCCTTTGGGGGACAAACAACTTCCAAATTATAGAAATCTTTAAATAATAAATATGCAAACATACAAATATATTCATATACAGAGAAACACATACATATATATACACAGAGACATTCACATGTATGTGTATGTATGTATATATGCCTCCCATAATTCTGTCTATTAAAAAGACCTAGAAAATATGACCAACCAGAAGCAATGAGCATCCTTACCATGAAGATATCACAAAGATACCAGGTCTCTTTGAAAAACTGTTGATTCTAAATCTTGGGTAGGAACTGTACAAGAGTAGCATGGAACATCTCATCAGACTATAAAGCAAAGAAGTTATCAAAGATGATCTGCTTTTTCACTTGTCTATGTATCCTAAAAACAAAGATAAATGATGTCTTATTAACTATTGTTTTCTATTTAAATTAGTTCCTCACCATTCCCATTTAGTGTGGACACACCACACACATACACACACACACATACTTCATGAATTTATGGCAGATTAATGTAAACATGATTACATATGCAGGAAAAGAAATGACAAAAACACCAAAAATCCATTTAGAAAATTAAAATCTTCCTTTTTATGTAACATAGTATCTGCTCAAATCCACTCTCAATTCAAACCACTGTTATCGGCTATTAATTGATCCAAAGTCTTAGCCATTCCCATTCAGTTTTTCATTTTAAATTTGTTTCAAATATTAATTTTGGTTCATTTTTGCTCTGCTCAAATTCTGTGTTCTGCTTTTCAATACTGTTAACTAAGCATAGAATAATTTTTGTGTCTTTACAAAGATCAATAAAAGTCTTATGTTGCCCTTAATAGAAATTACATATAGGAGAAAATGGATGAAATCTGATAGAATATTCCAATTACAGGATGATACATGTAAAATGAACATGTTTTTAAAAATGACATTTTAAATATATTTGATGTTTTATAAATTGGTGCATAAAGGTTCACAATTGTCAGCTCATTATTGGAGGCTGATTTTAGCAGTATAAAATAACAGCTGTTTTCTATTTAATGTTTCTTACCTTGAATTCTATTGAGCTGGAATAAAAAATTTCACCTATGCCCTCCTTCCCTTGGTACATTTCTCTTAAGCAGCATAGGATTGAACTTTGCATTTTACCCAGTCAGCAAGTTTGGTGATATAGTTTCAGGGATGGCTCCCCTCAGTCTATAGAATTTCTGCAGGGATTAATGTCACTAAATCAGAAGAAGTATCTTTTTTAGTTCAATTGCAATAAGATGCAATAAAAGGGGAAGAGCCTGGCTACTATTGTCTCTTAAAAGATGAACGTTTAAGTGTGGCTTACAGACAACCTGTGCCAGAATCACCTGGATGCTTTTTGAAAAGGCAGGAGGGAGGACCTCAGCTAAGACATCCTAAGCCTAAATCTTTGGGTATTGAGTCCTAGCACCTGTATCTTCAGCAAAATCTACAGATGAGTCCTGTGGTCATTAGAGATTGAAAATCACTGTCCAAAAGTATAATGGAAAAGAATCACTAAAATAAATTCTTATTTTACATATCAAGATGATTTTAAATGAAATACATTCGAATTCACTTTTTCTCTGATCAGAAAGAATAAATAAGGGGAATTTGACTATATCCATGAAAGTTTTTTTATTTCCTTTTTCAATAACTTATAATAGGGAAAGACAAAGCCATGGCATGGTATTCAAATTTGCCCTCTCTTCTGTTCTGGATTTTTCTCCCGTTTGTTCAGTTGTTCCTCACTTTCTACCTTCAGTTCCTCATTTGCTTTGCTGCTTTCCTATCTGTACTTTATGATTCTGACTTATAGGATTTGGTATAACAAAAGCTCTTTTTTTCAGATTTTTTTTCAAAAAAGAGAAGTCACACATTTGAAATGGTAATAGTGGGTAACGTTCTCCGATGACACAAATTTTCCATGTTTTTTTTATTCCTATGCTCAATTCTGTTGAGTTTCAATTTATCAGGCCAAATATCTCAATACTTTTGTTGTCAATCAATGAGGCTAGAATATGTAATTCAATCATCACAAATCTCTTGCCCTCCTTAAGAAACTTTTGCTGACTTTTTAATGTTTGACTGAAGGAATTCAACATTTTCAAACATGTAAGGGTGTATAATAACTAACTGAGCCTCTTTCCTCTGTCAAGAATTAGTGAGAAAAATTTTTGTTTGTTTACTCTGTTTTGTTAGTACACATTAAATAAATGAATCTTTGGACAGCATCTAGCTTAACTCTTGCACTTTTACATATAAAGAAATCAAGGTGCCAGAGATGGGAAATGTTGTATATGGGATGCTCCCCAAAGCTCCAATATTAATGCAGGAATGCCTGGAAGTGAAATGATTAGGTTATGAGAGCTGTAACTGTAATCTTTCCATCCCAGTTTGAAGGGAATGGATGGTAACTGTTGGCAGGTGGGACATGGCTGGAAGAGGTGGGTCACTGGGACCATACCCTGGAAGGGCACATTTTCCCTGAGGTCCTTTCCCCACTCTCCTCTGCTTGTGGATCCTGACATGAGCTGAGCGGTTTTTCTCCACTGAGCCCTCCTGCCATGATGTACTGCCTCATCTTAGGCCTTGAGCAACGGAGTCAGCATCTCTGAACTGACGCCCCTGAACCCATGAGCCCCAGAAAAAATGTTGTTCCTTTGAGTAGTTCTGTTTTGGTATTTTGGTCATGAGGATGCAAAGCTGACTGGGATAGGAAATTTGTTATTCAAAACCAAATTAATAAGGATACAAGTTCAGAAAGTAGCTGACTTATTAGTCCAGTGCTCCATGGCTGGCCATGTCATCCCTGAGGTGTGTCAGAATATTATTTTTCAAATTTCAGTAAGATTTTCCTTGGAGCTGCAGATTCTCTGCAAAACCCTTATGTCTGTGTTTCACAATTTATAAAATAAAATCCTTAGCTCCTCTTTCTCCTCCTTCCTTTATATCCATCAGCAAGTCCCATAAACACCACCCTAGAAATACATCTGAGAGCCAAACCTTTTCTTTTTCCAAAACTCCAACAGCTCTTGCCTAGTCTGTAGCTGTGGCATCCCCCAGGAGATCACTCTGGTTCTGCTCATCGTGGTTTTCCTTTCACTGTCACCTGGGTCAATTCTCTACACCTTTGTCAAAACCAGTGATGTTCTTAAAGTGATGAAGTCTTTGATCAAAACACTCAAATGGATTCCACGTTTCTGTTGGAAGAGAGTCAAACACATTATCACTGTCTACAGGATTAGATAGTATCTGATGGGAGCCTGTATCCCTAACCTTCTCTGCTACTACCTTTCTCTTGATCATTAGAGTAGAGCCACAGAAGTCTCTGGTGGCCTGTCACACATGCCAACCTCATTTGCTGCTGGATCATTGCACTTGCTATTAGCTCTGCCATAAATGCGCTTCCTTCAAATTCCACTGGCTCATTGCCTCGCTTCGATCAGCTTCCTAGTTAAATGTCAGCTCCTTACTAAAGCTTTACCCAATGTCAAAAAGCTGTCCCTTCCTCAACATCCCACTATTACATTCTTCTTCTTTACTCTTCTCTGCTGCATTGAAGATCTGATGTTTAATTATATACTGATACATTTATCACTACCCAGCTAGAATAAAAGCCTCATGAGGAAAACCAAAAACTTTGCCTTGTGTCCAATGTCTTCATTGTGTGTTTCTTTAATGTCACACTATCTGGAGCAATTCTGTCATATAGAAAGACCTTAATTCATATTTATTGAATAGTTAGGTAAACAAAATTGTTTCTTTCACTGTCTGGCAAAAACAAGTACGCGCGCGCGCACACACACACACATTGATGCAAACACACATATTACACACACAACTTACTCTGCAAACCACACTTGAAGTATGGCATTTAGTCCTGGGTATTTTTTAATAAGATAAATAAACCATGCTTTGAATCTTTTAAAATCTGATGCAGAGTGTGTGATGAAAATTTCTTTGAAAACTTAACAAACTGCTACTTGGAAGAAGGTAAATAGAACATGGATATAGCCTGGATAGGTGGAAATTTTTGGAATGAAAATAAATTCTATCTTCAATGTAAGAAAGGACTTAAACACATAAATATCCAAAGGCAGAACAGGTTACAATGTGGAATAGCGGGTCCTCCATCACTCCAGATGTGCAAGCACCTCCTGGACAACCCTTGATGGGCACAGCTGTAGAACAGTTCTTCAGTACTAACGAGGTGGCTGCAGGAAGTGGACCCATAGCTCTGGTCCAGATTCAAGGTGCTCTAATACAGGAATTTCACCCATACTATTACTCCAGAAGCCCCATGAATAAATATTTCAGAATATTTAGGACATGTTGTCTTAGCAATTGCTTTCAAAGCCTGTGGTTCATTCCTTAGAATATACTAATACCGACAAATTTAAGTTCACTGAAAAAAGTAAGTGATAAAGCTTGTTGATGCACTTTCTATTTTTAAAAAACTGATTGTGACTGTAATATAGCTGTTTTATTTTGAAATGACTTTTTAAATCCAATTTCAAATGAGAAGATTTCCATATTATTTTGAGAAATGATAGAATTATTGAAAAAATGCTTTCTGAGGCTTTTCCTTTGAAGAACAAAATTATTTGAACTTGCAAATTCTAAATAAAAAGGTAAGATATTTCTGGGCATGGTAGCATAGGCCTGTCATCTCAGCAACTGGAGAAGCTAAAGCAGGAGGATCACAAGTTCAAGGTTAGCCTGGGAAATTTAGTGATATCCTCTCTTAAATTAAAAAAAAAATTAAGGACTGGGGATGTAGCTCAACTGTACAGCACCACTGGGTTCAATCCTCGTCACTGCAAGAAAATAAATGGTACCAAAAAATGCACTAAAGTTTTGAAACTTCATTATAATCTCATCTTTAGTATAACATTTATTAGCACCTACTATAAATGCAAGATATTTTCACTCTCTAATAATGTATTTCATAACAATAAATATAATTGACATCTCAATTTTGCTGGTGCATATTTGAAGATCAAAGATGTTTAGTGATATGGTCCATGGTTAAATAGCAAATATGAGTGTGAACCAGGTCCCTCACCTCAGTTTCAGGTGCTCTTCTAAATGAAGACCTTTCACCAATGCTATGGAATTTTAGGCCCAACAAAGACACATGGAAGGAATAATTCCAGATGGTTTGCTTTTTACTTTTCCTTGAGCCAAGATGTATAGGAAGATTTTTATTTAGCCTCCTTGTTAGAATATTCCAGCTATAAAGCACAATAAAAATGTCAAAAATTATTCTCGTCTTCTGTAATGTGGGCCTTTCCTTGCCAGCGTATGGAAGGCAATGATGGATTTTCAATACACTTTATAAATTGTCACACCCTTGTTATTTTGTTTTCCAAAATCTATTTACATTCCATGACTTTATGTTGAGCTTGGGTTACTAACTCACACATTTACTCTAAACTTAATTGAATTTTTATTACTCATGATAAAATTGATGTTTTGCATTTTGCACAGCATTTCTCTACTGTGGGCTTTCATAAGGTACAATTATATAAGAATCAGAGCCTGAAGCCGTTAATTATTAATGAGTGGAATAAAGATATTAATGTTTATCTGTAACAAATAAGAGGCTGCATTGTTTCTCTTGCAGACATTAGATTTTGATGCCCACTTTTCTTGCCTTCCCCAGTAAATTCCACTCCCAGGATTACAACAGATAGATTATGTGATATTAAGAAACCATTTAAAATAAAGTCTGTTATGGTTTAGGTGTGAGGGGTCCCCCAACAGCTCAGACAATGCAAGAAAGTTGAGAGGTGAAACGATTGCATTATGAGACATTTAACCTGATCAGTGGATTAATCCACTGATATGGATTAACTAGGTGGTAACTGTAGGCAAGTAGGGTGTGGCTGGAAGCAACAGGCCACTGAGGGGTATGCCTTTGGAACTGATATTTTGTCCCTGGTGAGCAGAGCTCTCTGCTTCCTGATTGCCATGTCCTGAGCTGCTATCTTCCTTCACACTCTTCTATCATGATATTTTATCCTCACCTTGGAGTCTTTTATGGACTGAGACCCCTGAAATCATGAATGACAGATATATTTTTCCTTTTCTAAAATTGTCTTGTCAGAGCTTTTGGTCCCAGTTGTGAAAAAAATTGACTAAAACAAGGTCTCTGTGTGTAAGCACATGCGCGTGCGCGTGTGTGTTTGTAAGCATGCCCACATTCATACATATACACATATATAGATAAATATACAAATTGTCTGCACATTTATACATATATACTTTTTTTTAAATATTTATTTTTTAGTTGTAGGTGGACACAATAGCTTTATTTTATTTTTATGTGGTGCTGAGGATCGAACCCAGTGCCTCCCGCATGCTAGGCGAGCACGCTACCACTGCACCATAACCCCAGCCCTACATATATACATTTTAATTACATGTACAAACCTCTACATATATATGAACATGTGCATTCACATGTATAAATATACATATATATACCTATATATGTGTATATATATTCATACATATGTTTGTACACACACACACAAAAGTATTTTACACTGACTTTTCTTCCTAAGTCCACTTCCCAGTTACCCTGTAAGGAAAATGATCACATAGCCAGTGAGTGGCAAAGACAGGCTTCAGGCCTTGATCTCACTGATTGCAAAGTCCAGAACACCAATTGCTCAAGAATAGCAATGATGACCTCTGTGCACTTAGGGTTTACTCTGCACCAGGCGGTTCTCATCTGTTTTCTCATTTACTCCTCAAAACAACCCAGTGGATGAGAATCATAGTTTGGTATACATTTAGTGTCTGGTAAGTGATAGTTTTTTAAAACTCCTTATTGACATGTTTTATGAACTGTGTATTGAATTTTCCAATTACAGATTCATATATATCTAGATTACTTAATCATTGCTGAGTACTTACAATGTAGTTAATGCTTTTTATGTATGCTATTCCATGTTATTGTCTCAAATATCTTTTTTGAAAGATACTTTTATTCTGCTACTTCAAAAGAAACTGTGGCTCAAGTACTCACTTAAGTGATACTTAAAATCCCAGAGCTGGTGAATCAAATCAGAGGCTTCAGATTCAAACACCAGCCTTCCTACTCAAGGTGCAGTGCCTCTTTATCCACTTTGTTCTTTACAGCACCTGAGATTGGCACATTTAAAGTTCAAAGTGACACCTCTGCCATCAAGCTTCGCCCAACTGCTATGGTTCATGTTGGGTATTCCTTCTCTGAGTTCCTATCATGGTCTCTAAATGTATAGATGAGCTATGTAGCTTCTCTAACTCAGGTGACCACATGGTGAAGTCTCTGAACCAGAATATATCTCTTCCTTTTTTGCACTTGCTTTGTTATTAGGCAAGTTCTAGGAATAAGGAAGACACAACATTGTTGGTGCCATCAGCTATTTGGTCTCCACAGTGATTAGGAGGACATCTCTGCCAACAACCATAGTGGAAAAAGACAAGTTTAGGAGCTGCCAGATTTAGGAAAAACGTTTAGGAAAAACGACTGCGGGGTAGACCACTTAATTTCATAGTACAGCAAGAGCTGAACACAAGAGCACATTTTGGAAAGTCAAATGCATATGAAATTATTGGTTAGATATCAGAACTGCTGGTGAATGAGAGGAAAGCGCTGCTTCAGTTTCATCAAGGACTGAAAAGTAACTGAGTAGGAGCACTTCACCCTCAAATCCGCAGACTAGAACAACAGATACAGCTCTACAACACAAGAGGCTCATTTCCCCCCTTCCAAGTTCTGTCAATTGTTGGAATTAATGGGTGTAGCAGTCATTAGCCAATTAGGTTTTAGTTCCCAATCCTTCTATATTCTGCTCTGATGCTGCCTCTGGGTCATTACTAAGCACATTTCTCTTTTGTGAACTTGTTCTCTATTAGGTTTTTGCCAACAGGACATGCTAGAGGGCAATTCGAACACAAGAGGCAAGACAAAGGACTTGATCCATTCAGTTCTGCATCTGGTTTGTTCAAGGTCTCCTTGGCAGGAGTACTCCACTTTATCAAGCGGTATCTGGTTTCACTTTCCATTTTTTTCCAGCACTCCACTATGCAGTAGTACCAGCTAAGCAGCACACTGTCCTGAAAAGTCTGAATCACAGCTCCTCTGAACTCTAAGGAGTCAGAACCAATGGAAAGCACACTCTCTTGATTCTACTTCCTGGATGATCAAGGACCCTCCCGCCCGCCAACGCTTCCACATTCTGATAATTCTAATATCTCTGTTATTTCTTTCCAGAATAATGGTGGTAGCTGTTTCTTAGGGTTATTCTATGTTAATTCATTGTTTTATGTTGGTTTGCCAGTCCCAGCACACATTTAATAATCTACATTAAATTCTCTCAGAAAAAATAGCTATTAGTTTTTGTATTCCAGACAGGACCCTGCCTGGTTCTTTGAGTCTGTATCATCTAGTTCCTGCTAGAGTAAACAGAAATGTCTTTCCCTCAGTGTGGATGGTTAGGTTGAGGTTCTTACATTCCCTTACCTGTAAGTACCTTCATTTTAAGTTTGACCATTGCTTCTCCACCTGGATAAGGCATATCCAGGCTGACTCAAGGTTGCACCCTGCTGGTTTAAAATAGATAGCTGGTGGACAAGTGAAAAGAGGCTTTCTTGACAGAGTTCAGTTGCAAATCGTTTAGACAAAAGTCAGTCTCTGAAACTTTATACACTCTACTTATACCAATAAGCCTTATCCAAACTTCTCACATTTGATTTTGTGACCCTTTAACTCTATACCTCCTTAAGAGTTATTGTAAATAAAGTGTATTAAAATCAATTTTTATTTGAAAATTTTATGCAGCTCCTAGAGGTACATGAGAAGTCTTTGGAAGTAGCAAGCAATTTCTGCTTGAACAAGCCCTACTTTCTTTCTTCAGATACTAAAGATTATATTATACTAAATCCAAGAATCCAAAAATCATGGTGGCAACACCTCCAAAATCATCACATCCTTCTGAAATATGCTTACATAGAGGAGAAAAAAGAGCTCATTCTGCTCATTTCCTTTCCAATAAAAATAAATGAAGTAAAAAGGGCAGGATGCCAATTTGTTTCCCCTTTAATGGAAGGGAAAGTAATGTACAGCCATTGGGAGCTTCTATTTTATTACAAGAAAAGTTACTGGCCTCAAATGAAAGGAACATAATTTTATTGTAATAATTTGTCATTTTAAGTATATTTAATTTTTCAGTCATGCTCATTTAAAATTCATTTTCCTAGGAAAAAGGAAAAGAAAGGTGGAGATCTCACGCAAATTAAGGGAAGATCAGTAGAGAAAAGAGAAAAAGAAACTTGGGGAGGTGAAGGAGGGAGGAAGTTCTGGAGAGTAATATTGGTCAAGTTGTATTGTTATACTGCACGCATATACAAATATGTAATGACAAATTCCACCATTATATACAATTATAAGGCACCAATAAAAATGTAGAAAGCAAAAAATAAATAAATAAAATCATTTGCCTACAGAAATTATAACTTAAGGGAGGTTAAAATGAAATGTACTTTCACATGTAATATTTATGTCCTTCCCCTTCTCCAGAGGAATTTCAGCATAAGGTAATATCAAGTCACAAGAATTTCAAAGATTTATTAAAAGTGTTTGAACTAGAGATGAGAAGCATCATTTAGGGTTAAGTTTATGTGACATTTACAAAGGACTTGATATTTTCTGGTACCTGAGAAGGGCATCTTTATATTTTTGTATGAAAAGCTGTGGTCTTATAAACTCCTCTGGTCTCAAGTGTCATTGACTCTCTCATCGGGTTATGATTACTTATCTCTCTCCTGTTCTGCTTGGCAGGGGTTTCTTTTTGTTTTAACAAGTTTTCTCCTTTGTCTAGCAGCAATCATAGAACAGACTCGGAAATCGGAGGGTTTCTTGCCATGCTAACTCAACTTTTGCTTTACTAAATCCACACAGTATTGTGAGGGAGATACATTTTGTCCTCAGAATTGGATACAAATCTGTACATCCCATTTGCAGAAGAAAATAAGCTAGATCTCTACAGTAGGGTTCCATCCTTTGTGTCAACTTCGAAGTATAACTCCTTTAAGATTCTTCCAATTGTAGCCTCCCTCATCTATTGAACATCTTCAGAGCTTCAAGTAAAAGCAATGTTATTTTGCACAAGAGTTTGATGTTTAATATAGCAGGGATGTGTGTGTGTGTTTCTCAGGTTCAAGTCCCTTAAGCCTATTCTTCTACACATACTTAAAGAGACATACCTTGGCCATGCCGTCTGCTCTAGGTGAGCCATCCCTGATGTTGCAGTTTAGCTTTTGGAAAAGAAATCTACTCACTCTCCACACAAGCATAAAAGACTTAGATAAAGTCCCTGACAATGTGGAACAGTGCAGTAGTGGAAAGAGAAAGGAGGAGTCTATATCTAGACTGAAGGTGAGGGGAACGGGAGTCTCTTGTGCCAGATCTCCAAGTGCTCAGAATCTGACTGCCACATGTGCTACTTGTATATTTTCCTAGAAAAATTGGGCATATGACTCTATCATTCAGCATATAGAATAGAGAAATGGAAGGTGCCTTTCATGTGAAGAATGAAAAGTGAAGCTTAATACTTGTAATTTTAACACTAATCATTGGGGGGGTGATGTTTTAAAAAACAATATTAGCAAATAATTTAAAAACCTAATGCACTGGTTGCTAACTTCAGAATTATACAAGTTAAGATAGGAGCAGACGGTTGTCCTAATTAAAGCCTTTTTTTTTTAAACCTGAGAACCATTATGAAACTGAAATTCTCTATATTGATCTATAGCTGCTATCTGATGTTACTGCAGCTGGCTCATGAGAAGGAAAGTGATGCTTTTGGTATAAAACTTCACTGGGAAGTGCATAATATGAAAGAACCCCCGCCCCCAACACACACACATAAATTGTGGTGTAGAGTTGAAAGTGCATTAGACAGAAAGCAGAACATGTGGGAAAGCATCTTCTAAGATGTACAGATTTGAATAAAATGTTAACCTTCTATGTTTCAGCTGCTGCACTGTGTTGCTTGGTAACAAAATAATAGTTTTGATGGAAAGTGTAAAAAAATTAAAAAATAATTAGGAAGGCTAGACTCAAGTTCTGAGTCTGCCTTTTCAGCTTCTGTTTGAACTTGGACCACATCACTTTACCTCACTTAAGTTTCCATCTTCTTATCCTTAAGGGGATTTGATTAGATCAGAACTGAATGCATACTAAGGGGCACTTGCAATATATTGCAAATCATCTACCATCAAATCCATGACAAAAATGCAAGAAAAACTGAACTCATTCAAATAAACAAATAAACCTAATTGGTTTTTCCAGCAATCATTTACACAGGGCCTGCTATTAATTTATTGCAAATAAGTCTTCTTTCATTTGTAAGATCTTGAGTTTAGAAGACTGCACATTTGAGAGAGATTAACCATAGTGAAAAGAAGAGTGCAGCATAAGTTTTAGTGTCTTCCAAAGTAATGTTCAAAGCCTTGGCTAAAATGCCACAGACTTGGTGTGTATCATGTCCTGGTCATTTTTCATTTATCAAACTTTAAGTAGAAAATAAGGCATAACATTTTATAGTAAAGAAACTTCTGCTATCTTATTTTAAATAATAAAGTTCCCCTATGTGGGTGACAAACTAAAGTGTGGATGAGGAAAAAGTCTATTTTTAAAATAAACCCTGGTTGTAACTAACCTACTGTCCATTCTGATGTCAAAGATAAGAACATAATTCCTTTTTATGCTGGTACATGGCTGTTATGGTTTAGATATTAGGTATCTCCCTAAAACTCATGTGTGGGACAATATAAGAAAGTTTAGAAGTGGAACAATTCAGTTATGAAAGCCTTAACCTAATCAATGCATTAATCCCTGAAAGGGATTACCTGTGTGGTGGCTGTAGGCAGGATCACTGAGAGAATACCATTGAGGTATATATATTGTCCCTGGTGAGGGGAGTCTGTGTGTGTGTGTGTGTGTGTGTGTGTATGTGTGTGTGTGTGCGTGTGTTTCTGGTGCCATGTCTCTAGCTGCTTCTCTCTGCCATAACTTCTGCCATGATATCTACCTCACCTCAGGCCCCACGTAATGGAGTTGGTCATCCATGAACTGACCTCTGAAACCATGAACTCCCATATAAACTCTTCCTTCTCTAATTGTTCTTGTCAGGTGTTTTGGTCACAGTGACAAAAATGCTGACGAAACAGTGCCCATTTCTTCTTCTGATGTTCTTTGTCCACAGAAATAAACTACATCCACTCAAACAACTTAACATCTCCTCTTGATGGACTCATTTAGAGGGAACAAAGTCTCCTATCAATGCTTCAAATAACCTACAAGAACTCACTGTTGGAAAATATAAAGTGTATTGTTATAGATTGAAAAGTAGCATGTTCTTCATTTTCAGTCATTTCATGAGGTACCATTGATCTATACTTTGCAATCTACATGTGACCCAAATCTACCTGCCTGTGGTAGGCAGAATAATTTCCCCTAAAGATGTTCACATCACAATTGCCTGTGACATGGGAAGATGTCACCTTACCTTGGTAAGGGAGTTTTACAGATGTGATTAAATTAAGGATCTTGATATGGAAAGATTATCCTGAAATTTCAGTCAGCCCCAGTCTAATCAGAAGGGTCCTTATAAAGGAAAGAGCAAGTCACAAACTCAGAGGAAGATAAAAAAATGTGAGGATGGAAACAGAAGTTGGAGCAAAAGCATTTCTGGAAGAGAAGCACAAGCTAAGGAACATAAACATGGTTTCTGGAAACTGGAAAAGTCTAGAAGGAAATTCTTTCCTAGAACCCTCCAGAAAGAATGCTACCCTGTAGATTCATTCACGATTTCTGACTTCCACAACTCTAAAATAATAAATGTGTGCTTTATGAAGTCACTAAATTTGTATTAATGTGTTATAGCAGAAATAGGAAGCTAATACACAGTTTAGCAACCTCAGGTATGCAGGCTGGATAGCAGGGTCCTAGTCCCCCTTTTGAGGTTCTTTCCTACCTGTGAACTCTTGGGGAGTCCTGCAAGAGGTGCTCATCTGTTCAAACTCCATGTTCTCACCAGTGTCTGTCTTCACCATGGCCCACCTCTGCTCTATCGCGTAGTTCTCTGTTTTGATACGGATCGGCTCTTTGTATAACTGTCTGCCCCAGTCTGCAATTTGAGGGACCATTGAGCATTCCCTTCTGCTCCCCTTACTATCTCCACGTTGGTTTTGGAGCTGCTACTATCCTCCTCTTCTTTGCGGCACAAGTGTTGGCACAGAAATTTCCCCAAATGAGGTTTAATGTTTATTGATGCTCATCTGAAGAAACATCAATAGAAATAATATTCAGAGATTAACTTCTAACTGGCTACTAGATCTGGTTACTCTCAGATCCCTGAATTATATGTCAATTTTATTAAGTCCCCTCGATGTACCTTCCTGGCTTAACAAAGGCTTCTTCCTTGCCTTGCTCACAGCACATATCTCAGAGACAGAATCCAGCCTTCTGATCCCCATCAAACATGCCCCCAACCATGTAAAGACTCCTTCAGCTATCTTCCTTGCTCAATAGAAATAAAACATTTCTTGCTCAGTCATTGTCTAAAGCTTACCTTTCAAGTCATCATTTTTCTCCCAAGATCTGCGTTTCTCCAGGACTGACCTAGGTAATTTTCACTACCTCCAAGAGAAATTCTCTAGTGAATAATAGGGGGTCATGGTCCCCAAAGGATAATATTATATCAATCTAATACCTATAAAACAAATAAAAACATATATATATATGGCATCAGAGCTAGTTCTTTACACCAGAGTTTGCAAATTAAAAATTTGGAAGTTTAATTTTTAATATTTCTCAAAGTCTGAGTAAGACAGTAGTAACCAACATTTCACAGAAAATCACAGTGCTGTAGTTAACGGCAAGTGTGTCTAAGCCTGGTCCAGCTCCAGTTTCTTAATTATACCCATGATTATAGTCTCTACCCTTTATTTTTAAAAGTTGTTTAACTCATCTTGAGGAGATAATTGACATAAGAAAAACTGCACATTTTTAAAGTGTATTAACTTGATAATTCTGACATACATACATATACTCATACACCATCAATAAAATTAAGATAGTAAATATATCCATTTCCCCCAAAGTTTCTTTGCACTCTTTTGCAATCTTTTCTGCTTCCCTGCAGTCCTCTCAGCCTTTCTGTCACTGCAGATTAGCACACGTTTTCCATAATCTCACATAAATGGAACCCATACTGTGTGCACTCCTTCTGGTCCAACTTCTTTCACTCAGTGTAATGATTTTGATATTAATCCAATTTGCTCCATACTGTAATAGTTCATTATTTCTTTATTGCTGTGTAATTCTTCCACATTTTCTTTATACATTAATCTGTTGATGGACATCTGGGTTGTTTTAAATTTATCATAATTAAAAGATTATGAACATATGAATTACAGTTTTTGTATGGACATAAGCACTTATTTCTCTAGAATAAATACTTATGTGTAGAATGGTTAGGTCATATGGTTTGTATACATTTAACTTTTTTGGGGGGGTACTGGGGATTGAACTCAGGGGCACTCGACCACTGAGCCACATCCCCAGCCCTATTTTGTGTTTTATGTAGAGACAGGGTCTCACTGAATTGCTTAGTGCCTCGCCGTTGTTGAGGCTGGCTTTGAACTCACGATTCTCCTGTCTCAGCCTCCCAAAGTGCTGGGATTACAGGTGTGCACCACCTTGCCAGCTTACATTTAACTTCTTAAAGAAACTCCCAAACTTTTTTCTAAAGCAGTTGTACAATTTTACATTTCCATAAGCTATGTATGAGAGTGCTAGGTGCTTAACATTCTCACTAAAACTTAGTGTGGTGATTAATTTTTTTAATTTTAGTCATACAAAGATAGGTATACTGTTATCTTGCTGTGGATTTAATTTTTACTTCCCTAATGATTAGGTAAATTGAGCATTTTTCTATATTCTTATTTTATATGTAAAGATAAGATTATACTATAGGCATATATTTAGTAGATTTTTAGAAATAACTTGTTAATTTCCATAAAAAAGTTTACTCTGCATGTGTGTATCAATAAAGCCCACTTTTAAATTTTCTTTGCCTTTTGAGCATTCTTACATGTTCTACTTACAAGTCTTTTAGAATACATATCATTTTCAAAATATTTTCTTTCAGACTGCCACCTGTCTTCTTATTCTCTTAACATTAATTATCTTTTGAATAGCATAAGTTTTTCATTTGAGAAAGAAGTGCAATTTATATTTTTTCTTTTATTAATCATGTTTCTGGTGTCATATCTAGGGGAAATTCTTTGCCTAATCCAAGTTTACAAAGAGTTCTTCCTATATTTTCTTCTAGTATTTTTGTGGACTTAGGTTTTACATTTAGGTCTATGATATATTTTAATTATTTAATATGGTACATAATATAAATTACACTTTATCTTTGTTTTCTTGAAAATCTATATCCAGATATTTAAAAGACAATTTGTTAAAACACACGAATTTGCATTTTGAAAATATTCAACTGAAATAACATGTCATTCTATTTCTGAATTCTCTGTTCCATTAATTTATTTCTATAATTTGATGCTAGTACCATTTTATCTATGTTACTATAGCTTTTTAATTCCTGAAGTCAAGTAGTTTCAATCTTCCAATTTTGTTTTTATCTTTCAAAAGTGCCTGGGGTATTTTAGGCCCTTTGTATTTTCACATGGATTTTAGAATCATCTTGTTAATTTCCACAAGTGAAGTGCTGAGGTTTTGATTGGTATGCTGACTCTATAAATCAGTTTGAGTGAAATTGTATTTTAACAGGATTGAGCTTTCTCATTCATGAAAAGGCATGTCTTTCCTTTTATTTGAGTAATTTGAACTTTGTGATAGAAATTAGTGGAGCTTAAACACTTCATTGTCTTTTTCTCTGACCTGGAGGAAACTAAAAACAGAAACATTTTCTAAATAAGGATGGCACAGTCAATAATTTGAGCTTAATATGTTCCAAAGTGCTTTAGTATATAGTAGCATTGAATAAAATGATTTAGACATAAGATTAAAATGGCACTTTCCAATTACTACCTCTCAATCCAGAACTGGAAATTCACCTTAAGTGTGGTTGGGTTCACAAAGAAGGTTCTAAATATTCTTTTCCAGGCACATGGATGATTATGACTGGCCTCGGAAACCCAGTTACTGCAAAAAAGCAAAGACCTTACTGACACCATTTTTCTCAAGGTAGATAGTGAATGAAGAATAGAAATACATTGTGAAATACAGAGGAAATTTTTTTTCTTTTTTCTTTCTTTATAAATTTTTTTTTTCACAAGGCCCTGGGTTCAATCTCCAGCACCACAAAAAAATTTTTTTCCCACACCTGAATGCATGTTTACCAATACAGTAACAGAATGGGGAGACAAGATAGATTTTCTTGGTCTTCTCCTACAGAGTGCATAGCCTCTGGAGAAATGTAGCCAAATAGATGTCAAGGTTTTACAAATTTATTAATCAGATGAGTTACTTCTCCTTCTATGGGGTTGAGTGAAAGAGGGTAGAAGAGCCACCTAAGGAAACCTAATATTATCCTCTCTTGGAAATCCCTGGACTCTATGAGGCAATTAGTATCATCTCTCACACTTGGGCTTGATCAAGCCTCTGCTAAATGTGTAAGATGCTTGCACTGAATTTGTGGAGAAGAAGTGTAGAAGAATAGGAAAGAGAACAAAGATGAAGGCAAGTATAATTGAGAGAGACTTTTGGAGTTATCAAGATACCGTATAAGATCATTAAAATATGGAAATGCTGAAGATGGCTTTTAGTTTCAGAGAGGATTTATTTTTTTCATTTCTTTGGTTTTGGGGCTAAAGAGAACACCTCAATAAAGGTAGAATTTAAGTAGGTAGAACAAGGTAGTAAAGGTAGAATTTACTACAATTTGAAAATAACCTTCCAATGATGATATTTTTCATTTTACAAAGCATAGGGAGGAGATGTGGCTCAGCTTCTAAGTTTGGACTGCCCAGCTCTGATCTCTATACTACTAATTAGCAACTGTGAGATCTTGGGAAAATAATTACTCTGAGCTTGTTTCATATCTGTGGAATGGAGGTAATAATATTTATCTCATAGGGATCTGCTATAGTTTGAATGTGTTTGCTTCAATTTACATGTTGAAACTTAATCCCCATTGTGCTAGCATGAAGAGCTTTTTGGGAACTGATTAAGTCAGGAGGGTTCCACTCTCATAAATAGATTAGTGACTCATAAAGGGCTGGAGGGAACTAGCTTTGGTTCTGTCTTTCCGTCCACCTTCCACTATTTGAGGACATAACAGGAAGGCCCTCACCAAACACCTAATGCAGGCACCTCAATCTTGGGGGGCTTTTCAGCCTCCAGAACTGTAAGAATGTTTCTTTAGTTTATATATTACCCAGACTGTGGTATTTTGTTATGTCAGCATGCATGGACTAATACAATATGCTATATGATGACTAAACAAGATAGTGTATATAAGGAATTGTGCAATGCTTGGCCCATAGCAAGCAATCAGAACATTCATACTGTAATTTGTTTTACTAAAAAAAATGAATTTTTTAAAATTGAAAACACATTGTAGCAGATAATAGATTAAATATTTCTTCGAGTGATGAAGTCAGGTATACAGACTGAAAGAGATGAAATTAAGTATTATTTTACTGGCATTTGTCTTAAGATAAAATGTAGAGAGATATATAGTCTGTATGGTTTTGAAAACAAGAATCATGCATTTTCAACTACAAAACCCCAGCATCTTGCCATAGTGCTTGACACATATAAGACACTTACTTTATATTTGCAGAGGTCGTTAATAAATGAATGGGGTCGTGGTTAAAAATTCAGGCACTGCTTGGACTTGCAGTGGAGAGAACTCTCCTGCTGACAGTAAATCCCAATACCCTAATACAGAAGGTAGGTCGCTGTCCATGGTTCTGAATTCTTACTTGGGTGGATCTGTTCATATTTGGCAAATTGCTTTTCTTCCCTCTCCTCTCAAAATACCTTACATGCATCCTACTTTCAAGGCAGGTGACAACCGCTCCCCATATGTTTCCTAAATGGGCTAATTCTCACTGTCTCGGATTCTTTTAATGTTCTTAAGTCTCAGTATCTTTCGTGCTGAGCTTCGAAGCTCTCTACGTAAGAATCATGGATTTATTTCATCTGGGCCTAGATTTTTAATGTGTTGACTGACCACCTGGAGTTCTTGGCTGTCATCTCAGAGAACAGATCCCTCGGCCACACCTCCTTCACGAAGGGTTGGCCAGCCTGCCGGTGGTTCCTTTTTAGAATCCCGGGAGGGAGCAGAACTACACTCTCTGGCTCTTGCAGTCAGCCCAGCCCCAACAGCTACAGAAGCTACTGTTCTGCTCTCGCTCTGGTTGCTCTCTCTCCTCTCCCCACTACTCATCACAAAGATCCCCTAGGTTCCTGGGCAGTGCAGTCCGTTCGAGAATCCTGGGAGCACTGTAGTGTAATTCCTTTGGCTCCCATGCTGTACCCTCAGATACCACACGGCGTGGGTGTCCGGTTCCCTGCGGAAAGACTCACTGTGTGGATTCTATCGTGTCAGCACCCCCCTTTTCCCCCACATCCTTCCTCTCTACTTATCCATCCTTTTTGCAGTTAGTAGATCAAGACCACGCTGAAATGGCCTCTAAACATCAAAAAATCTAAAGTAAACAAAAATTCACTGCGGGTTATTGTATATTTGTGTTTGTTGTGTGTGTCCATCCGCGCTTGTGCAAAATCTCCCAACGTCACAGTTCAGAATCAGGACAAGCGCGTCGAGAAATCCTAGGTCTTTCCAGGGATTCCCTCTGCCCTGCCCTCCTCTTCTTCAGCAGCCCCCGCCCCAACGAGGTAGGTCTGGGGCTTTCGCAAACCACTACTGCAGAGACAGAAGCACACAAATCTGCTGCAGTTTTTCTTTTCCTTTCACTCTCAGTCCTCTTCGGCGAACAGTCCCGAGCGCAGGGTTTCGTTCCATTTCACCCGCATCCACACTGCAGCCGGATACAAGTCCTTCCCAGGCTTCAGACTGCCAGCCTCACCGCGAGACCTTCTGCGGACCGGCCGGCTCCGGCTTGCCCCGAGTGGTGGGTGATGCTCTCGCCGCCCCCACGTTCCCCAGGGGCTGTAGAGAGCGGCGCGCTGGGCTTGTGTGCGCGCGCGCACCGGGTTAGTGGGGAAATCTTCGCTGGAAGCTGCTGAGTCGCTGGCGGAGAGTATCCTGGAGCCCACCAAAAGCCTCCAAAGCACTAGAGCGTCCCTAAAGAAAATTAGAGTAAAAGAAAAACAAGAAGGGAAAGCAGTTCCCCGAAGGCCCGGGTTTCCAAGTCTCGGATCTTCCCAGAGCTGAGTAAAGGCGCAGTTGGCAGCAACCGCTGCTGGCACCAGCGGACTTAAGAAGACGTTTTTTTTCCTCTTTCGGGAGGAGGGAGTGAGGGACTTGCAGGCAGGAGTTGCACCTGCTTTAGGAATCAGCAGAGAGAACTCTGGGGTAAGTAGTGTTCTGGCACTGGAGCAGAAAGGGAGAAGGAGTAGGAGGGGGCAAGAGAGGGATGAAAGGGAGAGGGCAGGGAATGAATTATGCAAAAAAAAAAAAAAAATCCCCAATATTCCGCAGCGGAGGGAGAGCACAGCATAGCACTCCCAGGATGAGTCCCGCCCGGGTTTCCTGCGCCGAACAAGCAGGCGCGAAGTTCTTTTTAAGGAGAGGAGAAACTCAAAGATCCTGGAGGGTAACCGAGGCAGCCGGGAGGGGCGGAGCACAGAGGCGGCCGCCAAGGGCTGGGGCCGAGGGAGCGGCCACGGCCTCAAGCTCTGACGCCCAGGCTTCTCCTCCTCCTTATGGCCGTGTTAAACCTCACCTCCCCACCTTGGACTTCTTCCTCCGCCCCCGGGTGCCCGGCAGCCCAGCTGACGTTGGGACTACAGGCGGCCGTGAGAACGCTCACCTGGCCAAACCTCCTTCTCCTCCTCCTCCTCTTCCTCCTCCGCCTCCCGCCCCCACCTGCCCTTCTCCTCCTCCTCCTCCTCTCTGAATCGGGAAGCGTCGGGATCCGTAGGCGAGGAAATAACGACCCCTGCAGTTGCATTGCGGAAAATCTCGGCGGCGGCGCTAGTTACGGGCGATGGAAGAGAGGCAACTGGGTGTTCTGGGGAGCCCAGGAAAATAGCAGAGGAGCAGAAAGCGCGCGCGCGACGTGGGGAGCCAGTGGGCCCCCAACGCGCCTCAGTGCTCTGCGCCCAGCGGTTTCACTCAGTGTTCTGGACGCGCGGCCCCAACCCGGCTTGGAGGCTGCAGGCTGCGCGCAGACTTGGGGAGCAGGGAGGGTCGGCGGAGGCTGCTGGTGGCCGGCGGTTTCTGGCAATAATCCCTGCCTCTCTTTCTCTGTCTGTCTGTCTGCCTGCTGTGTTTGCTCCTCCCCCCACCCCCGGAAGCAGGAGGAGAACGGCCCAGAGCAGAGAAGCCACCTTCTGATCATGCCCCGGTGAGGAGCGCGGACTTCGAGGGCAACTTGTCGCGGACTGCCTGGGCTTAGCCAAAGAGCTAGGAGCTGCCGGGAGCCCGGAACTGCACGGCGCGGCCCGGCGGGGGGCTATCTTCTATGTCTTCTTGGGGCGCCTGGCGGATCGGGGTCTCGTTTTTGCAGGAAGAGCCCAGCGCTGGTGGCTTCAGGTGGCTGCCGCCGCCGCTGCTAGTGCTGTTTCCACCACTGGTGCGAGGAGCAGAGACGCGCGAGTGGGGAGACCTCCGAGACAGCGAAGCATCGGACATGTGTCAGCACATCTGGGGCGCACATCCGTCGAGCCTGAGGGGAGATTTGCTGGAACAATTCAAACTGCGATATTGATCTTGGGGGTTACTGTCCCTGACCGGCTGTCGGGTGGGAGTGCAAGTGTGCGCTCGCTCGGGAGTGTGTGTGTGTGTGTGTGTGTATGTGTGCCGTGTCGGGCACCCCCCTTCCCCCCTGTTTTCCCGTCGAGTGATGCACTTGGAATGAGAATCAGAGGATGGAAATAGTCTGGGAGGTGCTTTTTCTTCTTCAAGCCAATTTCATCGTCTGCATATCAGGTACGGGATGTGTTGGAGTCATGGGCGGGTTTGGTTTATATTGTGATGTTTAGAATGTATAGGATTTTATTGTGTGTAGACAGGAGGCGGGAAGGGAGGGGATGATACAGACCCATGTCCTTCCGTGGGTTTGCTGTTTTCAGAATCAAAAACCTTCCAAGCCAAAAGGGTGTGTGTGTTTGTGTGTGTGTGTGTGTGTGTGTGTGTGTGTGTGTTCGCGCGCGCGTGTGTTTGGTGGGGATAGGATCTGTGTGGAGTCCCTGGAAGGGAGAAGGGAGAAAGAGGTGGGGGTTTTGAAAGAAGAGGCAGATGGGTGTTGATTTTCAACTGCTTTTCTGGCTGAGAACTCGGGCGCCGAAATCTGAGCCTTGGCAACCCCCACCCCCATCCCCTGGCTTTCAAAGTTCCCAAACTCGATGGTTCCTGACTGGCAAAATGGACGAACAGCCCTGCCCTGGTGTTTAGGCACTTTAAAGAGACTGCGGGAGGATGCATGCGGGACTGGGGAATACTATCAGGGACCCAAGAGATATGGTAGTCCTCCATCCCTTCCCCAAACACCTAGAGATGGATTGCAGTGTTTGAAATCTGGTGGCACGCCCCCCTCCACCACAAATAAAAGAAAAACCCATCTGAAACAATGTCACAAATAACCACTTTAGACCATGGTCTTCCTTAATTCCTAGTAGCTAAAATGTGCTGGCTCAGACACTGATCTCAGGCTACTTGTGCTAGCCTGTGGTTTTAGGAGCAAATGAGAACCCAGGGTGTTGAGGTAAATGAGGTAGGGCTTGTGTGTGGCTGCCTCTGAGTGTTTATGTGTTGTAAGGGATTCTGATTTCTGAGCAGTGTCTTTGTTGGTGCAGGAAATTGAGGATGGGAGGGAACCAGTGAGGAAAAGCCCCAGGACCAGCTGTATTCCCTAGTTCAGTGGCTCCTCCCATTGGCCAGCACCCACTCCATTTCCCTTCACACCTGCTATTTAAGCACCCAGGGTGAAGCCCATTTGCTGTGCCCCTTTCTGCCTGCATTCCCTCTGCAGAATTGGGGACTGAGCCAACTTCCCATGAAGTCACCAGAAGAGAGCAGGAACCTTGCCTCTGTGAGCAAACCCTTTAAAGCAACATGGGGGTGGAGAGACATGTTTCTTGCTTCTTCGTTTAGCCTGTCAGTCTCCACCCCCTAAGCCAGACCTGATTCTGAATATTAAAAGCCCTTGTTCCACCCTTACCTAGACCCAGTTCCAAATACACTGTTTAATTTCAATTGTCTTCTCACAAGGCAGGAGTGGGAATCAGTTATCTGAAATTGTTTGGGGCTTGCCCACCCTACTAAGAAGTATTTCAGAATTCCTCTGTAATACTTTAGTGAGTAACACTGTATACTGTAGACAAGAAAAAGTGCCTAGGATCACCCCAATTCCTCTAGTGGGTACACTGCTATTCCATAATGAATCCATGAGTCAAATTCCCCGAGATGACTTATAAAGGTTTATGTCAATCACATGTCCAGGGATGGACAGGGTGACATCTCAAGAAGCCACATTTTACATCTTCTTCATGTCTTTTGCAAACTCTTGTTTCAGAATATTTTTATTAGTAATTAAATAGGCTTTGCCTACCCCCTTCTCTAGCATCATAAATAAGTTTCCAATCAGACAAACCATCTGAGTCTCTTGAAGATTTATATTCACTGATTTCTCCCAGCATCTTCTTCTTCCCCAGCCCTTCCCCTAAATTTTGCCAGGCAGTGCCATAGGGGAACAAGTTGAAGAGACCTCCCAAAGATGTCTTAGTGGGATACGTGTCACAGTTGTATTTGATTTGGTGTATTATCAACTAAATTATTCAAATAGGAACATTAGGAGGGGTTATTTCTAACCAAGGAGTAGAGCTACAGACTCTGTGGCTTTTTACATGTATTTACTAGATAATCATCATTGCTGTGTCATGAAAGGATAAAAGTATAAGCAAAATTGCTAGCTATTAACTAAACACAGAAAACTAGGTTAGCATTTCAAATGCCTAGTTAGGACCTGCATTAATTTGCACTTTATGAAGACATGTACTCTGGATTTACACATCCATAAACTTCAAAAGGTCATTCTCCCCCATGGTCAAAGTGGTCTCCTCCTCCTGTAAGCAAAAGTACTCATTCAGTGATGCCTGTGTATGTCTGAATTATGATTAGTGATATAATCATGATTCACAATTGCCACAGTTTGGGGACTTGGTCTCCTTTCTTTTCCTATCTGACAGCATTAGGATGTATAGGAATGCAAAGCACTAAGGTTGAATAATTATGCCTCAGGGAGAGTTTAGTGGGTCTTTCATTTCTGTTTCTATGATTTGCAGTTTTAATTTGTTCACTACTGAGCTTTACTAAGAGGAACATAACCCTGTGATCATAGGCTCTACTAAATCATAAATTAAAAATATAAATAAAAAAACAAAGCGCCTCAGCATCTTAGAATGAGTTGTTCAGACCAGTAAATGGGTGTTAATCCTTACTGAGTTCCCAGACACTGGTGATTGATGCATTGGTCGGGTAGAATTCATTACTGAGGAATGCAAGAGTGGAAAAGACCAGTCAAAATCTGCAGTATAAACATTTTGCAGACGGAAGATGTTGGTAATAACCCTGGCCTATGGAAGGCATATTGACAGAATTTCATTTGATGACATTTGCTTTCAGGAACACTCTGGGCTTTGTGCTTAGTGTTTTGTTAACCAAAGTTTCCAATCCCTTCTTCCATTACATCTCCCAAATTAAAAGTTATCCTAGCAGGTATTTTTCCCCCCTGGTGTTTATTTGTATATATTGTATGTACAGCTACCTGAGCTCGGTACACTGATGGTTCTGCACTGGTAATTTAGTTAAATGAGAGGGTCTGCGTGGCCAGGCTTGGCTAGCTTCTGGGTAGGTAGCATGTGTGTCCTCCGTCTGAGAGCTCATATCAATTTTGGCCACTTAATGACAACACAAGGCTAAAGAAGGAATGCCAGGAGCTGGGAATTCTGGCTCCACATTAAATTCAGATCTTATTTTACTGAAAATGTAAGGCAGCAAGATCTGTGAAGGGACCAGGAATGGACAGAGAGATGGGAGAGAGAGAGAGAGAGAACCAGAATGATTTTTCTCTGTGCTAGCAAGGGCACCATTTCTTTCCCACAAAAGCAGCTCAGATCAGCGAGAATCAACGAGCATTGAGTGTGAGGAGAGAATTTCCTGGTCAGAAGACAGCTGCCTGATTTAATTCATACAATGTATCCCACTTCCTCTCTTATGTAACTGTGCTTCTTTATCAATTTATTCATAATAATAGCAATAACAATTGAAATTATGTGGTGATTTCATACATTTTAAATACATTTGCAGATGTTTTAACTTTTCTTTCTATTCTAGAATTCTTGGGGTAATTTTGTAGATGAAGCAGTGAAAGCCCACAGAGGTTTAGCCTGGTGGATTCACATCTAGGTCTAATGGTGAAAGTTCTGCATATCATTTATGTTTGGTTCAAGATGTCTTTGAAATGGTTTAGTTGGGTATTTTGTATTTTGATGTCTCTAATTGAAAGAATAAATTGGGTTCAATGAATGTAAGTCTTAGAAGAGCTTGGAAGTGAAGTTTAAAGCAACTATAGTATGAGACTAGAATTAAGGTTGTATTTGAGTTGTTGTAACTGTCAACCAAATTGATGAAATTATCATCCAGATGCCCCCAGCATCTCCTAATCAGCAATTTCTATAAGCACAGAATATTTTAATTTGTTCGTGTATAGAAAAGGGATAATAGTACATACCCCACATTTTTGTTATATGGATTAAATGAGATAATATGCTTTTTCACTTATCACAGTGCCTGACACATAGTAAGTGTACAAACATATCAATTTATCTTGTATTTCTGCAAATCTGACACTATAGATTTGGTTAATGGTAGAGTAGAGCTGTGTGTTCTTCCACATCCACTTGTTTAAAAGCAAAAGAATCATCAGCAAGCACATTTTATAACTTTGACCATGAATCCCACTTTCAAGGAGGCCTTGGCCAGAAAGTTTGAAATATCTCTAATTTTCCTTCTCATACAAATGAGAGTAATTGTATTAGGCTTTAGTGCATCATCATGAAGGTAACCCAGTTTATAGCTGTGAACCAACTATTGAGATATGGTTTGGAAAGTTAATAAATTACCTAGTGACAATGTAGCACTTAACACCCAGGAGATCAACAGAATTTTTCTTATTGTGCTTGTAGATTTATAACTTGATATAGACCCAACTTTAAAGTGCTTGCAAAATGACACATTTGCATTCAATATGGTTTCAAATAGAATATCTTAGTAAATGCAAATGAACCCTACCCACACTATTCATCTTATACTCTCATTCACAATGTGATTTCTTTATATTGAGTTTCTCACGTGATATCAGATAGCAGGTCATGAACAGATAACCATCATCCTAGGTGAAACTCTTCAGGCAGCAGACAATGAGTGAAGTGAGTTGTCCTAATATAAAATCCCAAGGGAAAAAAGAAATGGCAATGTGGAGAAACATTCCCTTGGGTGAGGAGACAGGTTTGATTGCCATCAAAGAAGTCAGCTCCTAAAACCTTAACTAGATTAAAGGTTAGAGATTGGCAATTAGGGTTTAGCTCAAAAAAAGACCCAGGTACCATATGGGTATGGTAGCAAGCCCTTACAGAAAGAAGAGGGAAGTCACAAGACCCACTCTGCCATACAGCTCTATTTTAATCACCTATGTGACTTTGGCAATTCTCTTAATCTCTCAGAGTCTCAGTTTCCTCATCTGTAAAATGAAAGTTATATTTTCTTTGCTCCTTTCTAAAGGATTGTTCAAAGAAACATCAGAATGTGATCTCATTCTTCATGCTTTGCAAATGTAGAGTATCTGTGTTTTTATATAGTATATACTGATCCTGCTTAAGATAGAGTTACAGAAGCAAAGTTGAGAAGCATGCACATGATGTGGAATGATATAAGATAGCATGTATAATATTTAATTGCTAAAATAAATTATAAAAAGTGCATGCCAGAGTGTATTGAGAGCAATAAGAATAATGCCTCATTGCTTAATACAGGACATAAATTCTATAGAAGAGAGAAATCCAGTAATGCAGTAATGAAAGAGAAGGAAGATATTAGATTGATGTTAGAGTTCTGGGTGTAAGCGATGGAGAAGGAAGAGGAATGAGTGTGTGTACAGGGAGGACTGCCACAGCTGAAATCAAGAGTTCACTTGGGGAGATACTGGAATGCTGGGATGAACCCACTTAGGGAGTTATTGAATTAGTGACTATGGAGTGTCCTAACATATTTATCTCTTTGTGATTTTTATTTTTAAGTTATAGAGCCTTGCATTGATCCAATGGATTGAATGTGGCTAAAGCTTGTGTGTAATTCCTTTTTTTTTTTTTTTTTTTTTGGTACCAGGGATTGAACTCAGGTGCACTCGACCATTGAACCACATCCCCAGCCTTATTTTGTATTTTATTTAGAGACAGGGTCTCACTGAGTTGCTTAGCACCTTGCTTTTTGCAGAGGCTGGCTTTGAACCCCTGATCCTCCTGCCTCTACTTCCCAGTCGCTTGGATTACAGGCTTGCACCACTGTGCTCAGCTTTGTTTGCAATTCTAACATTGCTTTAGATCTTAAATTAGTGTTGAATGTCTCCAGCCACTGCTGTATTTGCATAATCTGTAACCTATTTAAATTGCAGACTGTTCAGTTCTTTTCTGGGGGCGGGGTTTGCTTTTTCATCTCTAAAATGAAGGTAATGACACTCAAGGTTGTAGTATGTACAGAGAAATTATGAGGATAACAAAGCACTGTTCGCAAAATACCTAGCACAGTATCTGGAATATGACTGACCAGATTATACATAACATATGAGAGTAAGCACAAGCTTTGGAACTAAGACAGGCTTACATGTGAATTACAACTTTGTCTTTCACTCTTTGTGTAGTGTTGGAAAAGTAATTTGGGTTCTGAGCCTCAGCTTCCTCATCTGTAAAATGAGGACTGGAGAAAATGTACATAAGATCTTCCATAGTGCCTGGTATGTGGTCATCAGTGAATTGAAGCTATCCTCATGAAATTATTCTTGTTTGATCTGCTTCATCATCATCATTATGATTGACACCAATAATAATAACTGTTGTTGACCCTTTGAACCAGTTCCTGTAAATGCCAATTAATTATTTACTCATTTTATTCTGTGTTCAAATAGAAAAGTATTGACAGCTGTGTGCCACAGATTAAAATCACAAAAATGAACACCACTTGGTTCTTCATATTTACAAGATAGTACATGTTATATGATAGAGGTATGCCCAAAGTATTAAGGGAGTATAAAGGAAGAGCAAATAACTCTGTGGTTGATAGATGCAAGTGGTAAAGGAAAGATTTATAGAGTAGAGAAAAGCAGTGAGGATTACCATGAGTCAAGAACAGTATGTTTGTAGGTAGGAGATAAAAAAAGCAAAATATGAGAAATACAGTCATATGGGCATATGGAGGTAATGAGACGAACAAGTAACTATATACAGGACTACAAAAATAGGGGCTAGGGATGTGGCTTAGTGGTAAAGGGCTTCTCTAGCATGCTCAGAGCCCTGGGTTTAATGCCCAGCACAACCTAAATAAATAAATAAACAAATAGCCTGGAGCTTGCAAGCCAAGAGGAACAGACCTTAGCTTTTCTTTATGGGAAGCAAAGGGGGAGCTAGGAAAGTGACACGGTCAGATTTGTTTGCAACTTAATAAAATATTTTTATACTTTGTAATAAGCAATACTGTTTCTTTGTTTTTTCCTTGTTAACCTTTAATCTTAATCACAAAACGAAAAAACCTATTGGAAAACATCCTGGCCTAGTAGATCAATTAGATCAACCAACCTCTTGAGTGACAAATAAACAAAAGGGAGGGTGGAGCATTTTTGTCTCTCCTGTGACCCTGATTTATCCTTACATTTGAGACTTAGTATTTTCATGTTAAGCAAATGCAAATGTCTTTAGTTTGTATATGAATAATCATCTAATGTCTTTAATAGTAGATGAAGGCCAAGAGAAACCAATCACCCATACATGCATTCATGTCATGAAGATAAACTAGGCTAAGCACTAGATGCACTGTTTGACATGCAACAGATGCTTGAAGCAATACCAAGCATTTTACAGCATTTTTACCTTTCTACAATCTGCACAAATCTCATTTCTAATAAATTAGGGAGAATATGCTCTTGGTCCACTGAATTATAGACCCATTGCACCTTTTCAATGTTTCAGTTACTATAGAGTGACCAGAGAGACCTAAAGTGAAAAAGTCTCCTTTGTCTACCTCATCATGCAACACCTGTTAAGGGTATACTGAACTAGTCAGGCACTGGGGAGCCAAAGAGAATGAACAAGACACTGAACTTGCCCTCCAAGAACTTTGTAATCAAATAAGAGACTAATTTAAAACATATTTGCAGCTACAGTAGAATGTGGTAAGTACTGTAATGAAAAGATACAGGAAGTATTTGAAGGGAACAGAGAAGGGATTATCTGACTCCTCCTGGAGATGAGAGGGATAAAGGAAAGAGTAAGTAGTGTTAGTGAGAAGATGCTTGGGATATGGCTTGAAGGGTGTTGAAGTGTTGGCTTGGAAGATTTGGCTGATTAGGAGTGTGGTAGAAAGGAATGACCATAGGAAACAGCATTTGCGAAGACAGGCGGATTAAGGCATTGGTCAGGAGGGCAGTATGGCAGCAGCTAGAGTGGAGTATGGTGGGCAAGGTTGAGGGGGAGAGCGTTAGAAGATGTGATTTCAATAGCCATGACCCCTTGCATATAATAATATCCCTCTATGCAGGAGAGGTCTCCTTTTAAGGCCCAAGAAAGCATGAAGTTTGTATCTTTCTTTTCATTAGGAACTGACCAGTCAGGGTAAAGATTCTGGCTCTGGTCCAGCCATACTCCATTTGGACAAGATCATTGGTCATTGTCCAGTGTTTGTATCTGGTTCCAGGTGGATTCTCAGAAGCTTTTGAGACGACTCAGATATAAATTATAGAGGTTATCTTTGTCTTGTTTTATTGCTAGATATTTATACCTTACCAAAAACAAAAATAACAAAAACAGAAAACAGAAATCTGTTGGCTGACTCTGGATTTTGCAATGTGTCAATTATCATCTTACTTTTTTCTGATTATTGAATCTTTCCTATAACATTTATAGTTTTCATCCCAGAACTTTAAGAGATTTTTAGCATGCTGGAGTTGGGCTGGGTTGGGGCTGGGTGGGTAATGAGAAATGATCTAGTATCACCTTTATAACAAAATAATTGCTCTTTATTAGCAAAATTGGGCTGGGAATGGGATAGCCAGTGTTTGGATTTGATTCCATTTGCATGAAAGTTCCATCTGGATGGCAGCAGAGAGATTATCAGTGGTTATGGAGGAGACAGCCTACAAATGCCTCTGCCTCCTGATCTGGGCGAGGTGACACTTTTGTCACAGCAAATGCAAAATTAATCTTTAACTTTGTCTAATACTTCATGTCCAGTGGCTAAAGGGGCTGGCAGTCGGAAATGAAGCCTGTGACTTTCAGGTGAGTGTTGCAGAGCCAAGTCTTGCTGGCTTTGCAACACATTTGGCAGCAGTGCCAGAGTTGGAATAAACACATTAACTGAAGGATGTGAGTCAACACATTTCCCTTCCGCTTGCTCTCCTCTCCCCCCACTACATACACAGCTACGTTTTGCCCTCAAGGAAAACAGTTCTGATGGCAGCACTTACTGAGTGAGCATAGTCCTTTCCTTCTCTGTGAGGTTGGGATAATAACAAATATCTCACAGGACTCTGGAAATAACAAAGTAACATAGGCATGGCAGTTTGATTTTTTTTTTTCCACCATTGCATGTGTTTGTCCATTCATTCCACAAATGCTAACAAATAGATACCTCCTATGAAGTAGGGCACTGGACCAGGCGTACAGTAAACTGTACTGTACAAAATAGCCATGATCTTTGTCCTCGTAGAACATATATTTAGTGATGTGCAAATATTGTGGGGTTTTTTTTCTCCTTATTGCCCCACTCAGTGCCTGGAATTTAAAAGATGCCAATAATGAATGACTAGATTGATACATAAATGAATAAGGAGTTTTTTTAGAATTGCTTTCTTGACTTTGCAGGAGTCTGGGAGACAAGAACTGAGACTGATAAGGGAACAGCTGAAGCAGACCAGGCTGTCGCTCTCTTCCTTCTGCTGCCTGTAGGTTTTTAAATGTGCAGAGAGTCAGAGAGAAAGGGAACCATTCCAGGGAGCAACATATTTAATAGCTTCCTTTTTCCTTCTCAGACCTAACCCTGTTTGACAAACCATCCTTGTTTGAGGCACTTAGAGTTGTTTAAAATGTATTCTGGCTCCTTTTTGTTCTGTGACACCATATTATAGACTGGAAATGGGACCATTAAGGATCAATGGGTTCATTGTTGTTCCTTTCTCCATGTCATCTCTGCTCCTATTAGAGGAGATTATTTAGGATATGATGGTTTTCAGCTTGGGAGAAACCAACACCTCATTGCACTGTAGTTAGTGTAGAATTAGAGTGCTTCCCAGCAGGAGCTGCTCTACTCTTTAGTCTTGATGCGGAGCAATACAAGAAGTGACTGGTCTCTATGGTGCTTTCAGTCTTCTGTCAAAAAACATTAATTCTCTGGCTCTTCTGGAACCAAATGGCAGTATAGCTGACTTCAGTTTACCAGACAGAAGAGTTGGGAGCCTAGGGATATTTTTAAAAAGTGGATTTACTGTCCTTGAGTGCAAATTCCATCTGTCATTACCTCCTTGATCTTAACAACTGTGAGGAAATGGTCAGGTGGATAATTTGTTGATGACTGTTCACTTGTTATTTTAATTACAGAAAAAAATGGGGTGGGGGGGGGACATGGCGAAAATAGCCCCGTTGCTAACTTCTGATTAGATAAGTCGATTTTTCAGGAAGATACTGATAGAAAGTAAAAACATCTGTGAGAATTACATTTCTTTTGTATGGCCTGGGTGTGAACAGAAATATGTCACTTGCTCTCTACGTCTCAGAATGTACTATAATGACACCAGCTCTAAGTTGCAGTGACTGGAACCCCTGTAGAATAAAACAAGCAAAGTCATTATTTTTAATATCTGTAACAAGTTCCATCCTTGCTTTTCCACCGTAGAGCAGTTCTCTGTGGCCTGTTAGTTTGTTTTAGTGCAGTATTGTGGTGGCTGAATGACAGCCACATGTAATCTTAGGGGTACAAGTTGGCACCGCCTTTTTATTATATTCTCTGCTTTTAGAACTAACTACTGGAACTAGAGCTTGACTGAACCAGGTACACTCTTGTATTGCGCCATATCTAAGAGTAAGACATGTTGAGCAAATTAATGAATGAGAGTTCTCTTTTGTGCATTGGATATTTAGGCTAACTGTGTACTCAAATGAGATGTTTTTCCTGTTATCATTACTCCTTGCAAGACAGACATTGTATATACAAAAGTGTTTTAGGGTCACAAACATGAGCGATGTTGGGAATCACTGAATTTATTTTAATGTTAAGTATGTTACAAGAGTGTTAAAATTTAGGAAAAATAAGCAATTCCTCATAGACCAAACTTTCATTTACCAGAGTTTGAAGTTATAACTTTTCCAACCTGGAATATTGGTACTTAAAAATATTATTTGTTTTACATTATATCTTAAATATTTCCCCATGATGCTTTCTGGTTATAGCTGTTCAGGAAATCATGGAT
This sequence comes from Geosciurus inauris, assembly GCA_004024805.1. Taxonomy (NCBI): domain Eukaryota; kingdom Metazoa; phylum Chordata; class Mammalia; order Rodentia; family Sciuridae; genus Geosciurus; species Geosciurus inauris. Next base: position 26,667 of record PVHX01010178.1, on the reverse strand, counting down.
TCTGGGACAGATAAACTCGATAGTGTCAGTGACATAACATAATAGAGGCTTACTACTTGCTCAGATGAATTGTCCAGTTGACATTTCTCTCTGTCCCCCCACCTCTCTCTTTCTCTCTGTGTGTGAGGGGGCACTTGGTAAAGGGGATAAAGGAGAGGAGAAAAATCTTGTCTTTTGTAATGACTAGGGAGTCTCAGGCTGGTGGAAGTTATACTGCCTTCAAAACATGGTTTCCACATTGTCCTTGACATCATCCTCAACAGATGGAGAAGAAAATTTGGAGAAGGATCATGGGAGAGGTTCTCATGGGCCAGAAAGGGAAGCTGTGTACATCATTTCTAGTCAGTCACAGGACCATCTCTTACTACAAAGGAGCTGGGGAATTATAGGCTAACCTTGAGCCCAGGAGCAAAGGGAATGTGGTTTGAACAATTGTCTAGTAACTACGATTTTAATACCCATGATTTTCATTTCATATTTCCATAATAGCCTATAATTTTTTGAACATTTATATTTCCCCCAGTTTTGAACAATTCATTTTGTTTCTAGTTCATGCTATTTTTTGACATCTGTTTCCATGTCTACAGATAATTATTTCTATTGAATTATTTCATTAACATAAACCTAATATTATGATTACTGGATCACAGAGGGTGAAGCTCTTTATGATTTTATCATATCATATCCATAAATAATCTGTAACCTTACTCCAGACATATACTTGAATTCCTTGGGAGAGTAAGCGTATATATAAAGATTATATATATAAAGATTAAACCTTCACAGATTCTTTGAACAGTGATCTACACCTAAAAAATATTAAAACAAAAACAAAATAAAAAATGGAATAGCCCTGGGGTTCTAGATAGTGTTTTGCTCCATGAATTAGATCTGAGATGAGCAGCTATGATTAAGAGCTGGATCTGGGCTGGCGTCGTGGCTCAGTGGTAGAGCGCTTGCCTCGCACGCGTGAGGCACTGGGTTCGATCCTCAGCACCACATACAAAATACATACATAAATAAATAAAATAAAGGTTGTTTAAAAAAAAAAAAAAAAAAAGAGCTGGATCTGAAATTTTGGGATTTCAGTGTTGTTCCTAGAACTTTTTTTTTTTTTAAATAAATTACAGGGAAAAGAGAATCAGCTAGGTTGCTTGGGTGAAACGTTAGGATCGAAGTTAGAGCATGTCATATGGAGTTAGTCTGCCTCTGCAGGCTCTGTACAATGGGTAAGACATTGCAACAGTTTGCTTCTTTTAAAAAGCAGTGTTGGAATGGGGAATTTGGGGGATCACTTTCTAACTTGGGAACCTTGCGGTGTTGAGACTTGTGTAGAACATGGTCTGAGTTTTCTGTTGATTCTAAACTTACCCAGTTTTTGAAATGTCAAGACAACAAGATTTAAAGTACAGGAAGCACTTTCAAGACTGTAGTGAACCAAAAAATGGAGAGTGATTTTCTAGATGGGCAAGAGTAAGATAAGGCATTGTAACAGAATAGCCCAGACTCTTACCTGTAGGATGATGACATTGTAGCCCTTAGTAAAACCCTGAGAAAAAGTCTGGGATGGGGGAGGGATCATCACTGACTGCTGTGTAAAAACATGTATTGAAAACTGTGTATATTGTCTTATCATTTAATCTTCTAGCATTCTTTCTTTAAATTTATTTATTTGGTATTGGTGATTGAACTCAGGGGCACTGAGTTCAACTGAACCACTGAGCCACATCCCCAACTCTATTTTGTATTTTATTTAGAGACAGGGTTTCACTGCGTTGCTCAGTGCCTCGCTGTTGCTGAGGCTGACTTTGAACTCATGATCCTTCTGCCTCAGTCTCCCGAGCCGCTGGGATTAGAGGCATGTGACGCTGCACCCAGCTCTATCATTTAATTTTGACTCTGCTGAGACTCCTTCTGTGACCTTGGGAAGTTACTTAACATCTCTGACTGAGCCTCAGCGTTCTCATTTGTACACTAGAGGTAATAGAATGTGTCTTTGAAGTCAAGGGAGATTGAAATTTTAAAATGTGGCCTGGTGCTTGGCACATAGAATGCATTTGATAAATTCTGGGTTTTGCTGTTGTTATGGCTGAAGCTAAAAGAACAAAAGACACATTGGGCAAAATTAGGAAGGAATTTGGCAATATCGTGTAAAACATGGGGATTAAATGAGCCAATGTATGTGAAAGTATTTAGCACAATGCCTGTACATAGCACATAATCAGTTAAGGTTGGTTGAATTTGATTCACTAAGGGAAAGTAGGATGTTCAGGGAATATTGTAAAGGTAATAAGAAGGAAGACAATCATGCCTTTTCCTAGAATGAGCTTCAGAGACAATATACTGAGTCTGGCCTACATTTTTCTTTAAAAGTTTTAAAAATTTAATGCCACATATTATCCTTTAAAACTATAGTTTAGACTTATCAAGGCCTCCAGTGTATATGATCATGTGTATTACTTGTGTCATCCAGTAAAAATCTAACCTTGAGAGTAGAGACATAAACAGAATCCCAGTTCAGGGATTTGCTTATCATTTTTCCTCCTTGATAACCTAGCACATGCTAGATTATTGGCTAGAGCAATAAAGAAATGAGGTATCATCTTCCAATTCATTTATAGTAAAGGATATAATATTTAGCCTGCATTTCTGAAGCTTGTCATTCATTTTTACTGAAATGTGACTACTTGTTTTTTCTTTTCATTGTGTAGTCTTGCCAGCTTTCCCCAGGTATTAATTTGTGTACGTGGTAACCTTAACTATGTTTTTTGCAATCCATTTGTAACATGAAAACATAGTTTTGATTTATGTTTAATATTCACTTGAGAGAAAGGATTTCTAGATGATAATTAAATGCTTTCCTATTCCTGGGATTATGACATGGTTTGTTTTCAAATATATCTGATCTGAGAATTTCAGCAAAAGGCATAAAAGAAAAACCAACAAGAAATAGGACAGATGACAAATGCTGTGTTGATGTTAAGTAAAGACAAGCAAACTGTGACCTGAGTATGTCTCTAGGGAGCTGGCTTTGGGCTTTTGGGAGCTTTTGGGGTTTTTTGTGAGATTTTTTTTCCCCCAGTCACATTGGTAGAGAGACTGGATTACAACTGAGAATGTAGAGATTAATGGCCTGTTGTGACTAATCCACTAAACCCCTACTCCTGTTTCTCTCACAGTGATTGAACTTTGAGAAGCTGAAGATAGACCCAGATTGGTTAGTCTGATATCAGATTTCTATGATTTAATGAGACATAATAGCTTAAAGGAGAGAACTGGAGAACCTTCTTGGAACAGCATCACCTTTTGCATTCAGGGATTCTTTTATTAATTGCTTATTAGATCCCAATGCATTTTTTTATAACCATTTCTTTAAAAAGAACATTTTCACATGAATATATTTAAAAATCATAACACTAATATAACCCAACTTTAAATAATTTAGAAAGTATTAATTAATTATGAATGCAAACATTGTTAATATTCTGGTTTGTTTCCAAATTCATGTGAGATAAATATATGGTTTACGTGCATTAAAATGAGGTCCACCTAAAATGTAGGCAAAATAATGTGAAAATGATTATATACTGAGATGGGACAGATATGGCATTTATTAAAATCATAATGTTATACCAAAATGAGCTCAGATTGGATGAAGTTTGAACAAAATTTAAATTTACAAATTCTTCATTATTAATGTTCTTAAAAATAATTAATATTGAGATAAAAAAATGACACAGTGGTCATAGGATTAGGGATTTTTGACTAGGAGAAACATTGCAATTGAGGCAGAGACAATTTAGCAATGAAGTTTCAAAATGTTTTGATTAACAATTAAGACAGAGAAATATGTTTAAAGGCACCAGGCAGTTATATAGTTTGGAGACTAATTAACAGCTATGTTTAAACCCAGTCTGACTCTTCCAAGGGGGCAGGTTTTGAGTAAGTTAAATTCTTCTGCATCACAGTTTTCTAATCTGTAAAATGGGGATAAAATAACAACTTGAGTGATGTTTTTTTTCCCATAAGCATTAAATGCCATGAAAGTAAACATCTAGAACATTCTCATCAGGCAGATAATGTCTTAATGTTATCAGTAGCATCATACTTATAACAGGATGCAGCCAGCCATAGCTTCTTTGAAAAGAAAGAGGAGTCTCTAGGTTTCCTGTTTTGAAGGGAATATTGTCCTGGAAGGCTGGAAATCTTTAGTACCTCCCACTGACTCCAAACCACTTCCCGCCCCACATTGTTAAAATATGTGTTTAAAAGTCTTCCATGATATCCCATAAACCAGCCTTTCCAACTTCTCTCCAGTTTGCCAGTTTACTGTTCAGTGAAGATACCATACATGCATTTTTACCTGTTCCTGTGCTTGTTTGGACCCACCTAACCCAGGTGTGGGTCAAGCTCATGTGTCCTCCCACTTTCTCTGGAAAATGATTCTGGAAAACAATGAAGACTTTGTAAATTTAAATTTTGTTCAAATTTCATCCAATGTGAGCTCACTTGGGCATATCAGAAGCCTCTGGCTCTCTCTGTGAGTGTTAGTGGGACTGATCTGTCCAGCCGGCAGAGGTTTCTTGTTCCTCTGTGCCCTATTGTTCTTCCTGTCTCCAGGACTGCTCACCCATCTGTCTGCCTTCATAGATGAAAATCCATTGTGCTCAGGACTCACCTAGTCTACTTATGCATCCCCTCCCACTCCAAATACAGCATGCTGGTTGGGTGAAATTTACTTCCCAATCTGTGAAGAGAATTTTTAATGCATCCTTACAAGTAAAATCTACAGTTTAAGTTGTGTTTCCCCTTCCCTAATCTACCTAGTTCCTTCTAAAAATACTATATCTCAGGCAAGTGCTCAGCAAAAACAGCCTATGTGCCAAATTCAGCCCACCACCTGATTTTGTGAATAAAGTTTTATTGGAGCTTTTACACCACCAAGCAGAGCTGAGTAGTTGTAACATTGACTGTATTACTTTGCACAACCTAAAGAATTTGCTCTCTGGCCCTTTACAGAAAAGTGAGTGACCTCCTTCACACAAGCTATTGATTCAAATGCTTCCAACAGGTGGAAGAATAAACTGGTCACCTAGATAGGCCATTTTCTTCCATAAAGGATGGATTAAATTTTAGATGAAATATTAAGATTTTCAAAAGCCTTGGAACTTTCGGAACATCAGAACTATATTTTGTGGGTTACTCTGGCAGTTTTTACCACCCCAGAATGATTCCTTAAGCATCTACCACTGTCAGAAACCAAAAAAGGAGATTTCGGTTTATGCTTGTTTGGATTTAGAGAGCTCCTTTTGCTGTCAGAGGAGCTTGGGATAGCTCTGGCCTTGGCAGAGTAAACATTCTGGTGGGAAGCCACCCTCTGCAAAGGGATGGCTCGTGCTAGGGATGGCAGTTTGGCAGGGAAGCAGCAAGCTTTCAGAGAGTACTATTCTGCTGCCAGCTTCTTAGAAAAAAATGACCTTCTTCTGGGAATGAAGATCAGACCACATTCAGAAATAAGAACATCACCTGGAGACTAAGCAGTTTTAGGAATGACAACCTGAGAAATCAAACCTTTCCCCCTGATGATTGAGACAGGCTAGACTCATAACCGAGGGCATGATCAGCTTCTGCACTTGGATAGGGCATTTTCTCCCAAATAACAAGCTGAGTGAGCCGCGCAGGGCTCTGGGAAATGATTGCTATCCTTCCTAGACAGATGGGGAAATTGAAGTCAAGAAGCAAAGGCTTAGTCTGGCCACAGAGGGAGTGGGTTCTGGCAAGGTCCCCTTAGGACCACAACAGCTGGGGTCCTAGCCCTCTTAGACACAGCATTTGCACTGAGAAGCTGCTAAGGCAGATTTCACAGTGTTGCTGGACAGAGGATTTTTTGTTTTGAACTCTAGAGCAGGGGGTGGCAAATGATGGCCCACAGACCAAATCCAGCCCACTGCCTGCTGTTATAAGACCCAGGAATTAAGAATGATGTTTACATTTTCAAATGGTTAGGACAAAACATTAAAATATTTCATGATGCATAAAAATTGTATGAAAAAATGTTTTGGTTTGTAAATAATATTTCATTGAAACAGTGACACCCATTCATTATGGATCACCTCTTATGTCTAGGCTCTCACACTCCAGTGGAGGAGCTGAGTTGTCTATCCTATATCAACAAAGCCCAAGTTATCTACTTACCTGGCACTTTGCAGAAAAATGTTTGCTAACCCCTGTCTAGAGTACATGTAACATAATCAAAATCAATTGCATTGAGGAATAATATGTATAAAATAAAATGCACTCACTTTTAGTCCTCTGTTGAGGTTTGGAGAAAGAATGCAGTCCTGTAACTACCACAATGATCAAGTTGTAGACCATTTTCATCACTCCCAAATTTTCCTGTTTCTTCATAGTCTCTCCCTCTCCTATCCCTGAACTCAGGTAATTAATGAATCTGATCTCTGTTAGTAGGAACAGCTTTGAAATATTTATTTACAGAGCATTTCAGAGCACTAGAGACTGTTGAAGGAAGATGGTGGGGGGTGTGTGAAATTGTGAAGTTGATTTTATTCTTTCATTTGATAATTCCTTAATTCACTCCAAACACCCACTCCAAACAGGCACTTAACTGCTCATAGTATTAGAAGCTAACAGCACTGTACAAATAACTCTCCTTTTATGTCATTTAATCTTTTAACCCTATGAGGGGGTCCTCAGGTTCCTTTTATTTAGAGATTAAAACACAAAAATACATGTTTAAATGCTCTGAAAAGCCATGGAGTTTGCACTGGAAATGATTAAGAACTAGGTTTACAACCACTGTCTGCCCTTTACAAGCTGATAGGTTTTGAGTATGTTATCTTCTGCATCCCAGTTTACTAATCTGTAAAATGGGGATAAAAATAACCAATTCCGTGATCTGAGGAGGAGAGAGGGGCACACAGATTCACTTAATGAAGAGCACACAGCTTTTAAGATGTAAGCTAAGATTTGAACTCTGATCTGAATCTAAACTCTGAGAGTTGCCATTACAGCACACACTTAGCTAATCTTCCCTATAAATCAGGTTAGGGGTTAATATCTGATAGAAAAGTGAGATTCAGAGGGGTTAAGTAACTGGTCTAAGTCACCCAGCTGCTGACTACCAGTCAGGATTCGAACCCAGCTCTCAAGTAGGAGACATAGAATAGAGGATGGGAATACATTGTTTTGAAAACCACTTTCTCTTACAAATGGGTGAACTAAAAGCTGTGGCAAGTGAGTTCTAAATAATGCAGAGGTGAGTGTGGAGGGGGCTGAAAAGCAATCTTAAGCCAGATGTACTTTTGCTTTCTAGACTAATGGATATTCCTAGACTATTTAATTTAATATAAACAACTAATGGTTGTAAAGTGCTTTAAAAAAATACCAAGTGGTGCGTCCTTGCTGACCAGCATCAATAATCAAAATTTCTCTTCTTATCCCTTCACAAACAGCATTCTATGTGCACTGGTCTGTTTAGATGGAGAAAACGAAAATCTAAGTCTCCAAAGAGAGTGCCATAGACCATGCTCTTTCTCTCCTTCCCTTTACACCTACCAGGACAAAGGGTGGTGCTGTTTCCCAACCCCTGATTTGAATGATTTCATTGCATCTCTTCAGAGCCATTTAACTAAGTGCTCAGCACCTAAATGCTGCCTCCAAATATTGTTTATTATTCCAGTATTTAGAAAATATTACAAGAATCTCCATGCAGGCCCTTCTTCTAAGCTTAGAACAGGAGGCTATGCCCATTGTAACCCTTCAGGGTAAAAAACAGAACTTCTCCAAGACTAGTGTCAATAGAATAGAAATTCATTAAAGCATTTATAGTGCTTACAGAATCTAAGGGAGGGTCAAAGAATTAGAATTGAAAGCTATATTTACAAGAATATGTTATGCTATTGCTCTGAAAAAGACCCAGCCTCTTGTCATTCTTGGTAGAAATAGCCAGATCCCATTGCTGATGCAGACCGGGCATTAGACATACAGGAAGCTATACCCTTCTGCCACCCACATCACCAGAAAATGGATTCCATACCAGACCTGCTTCTTCGGTTGTTCATTTAGAACCAAAGTCTTAGGCAAATGAAGGGCCAGGCTCAGCCACATCATGCCTGTACCCACGCAAATGGAAAGTCTAGGATTCTACCTGGTTGGGATTGAACACACAAGGTGGAAAATGCTCTGAGCTTACTAATAGATTGGCTGAGTAATGATACCCTTGAGGTATGTACATGCTAATCTCAAGACCTTGTGGAAAGGTGACCTGATATGGTAAAAGAAATTTTGCAGATGTGCTCAAGTCAAGGATTTTAAGGTGGGGAGATTATACCAGATTATCTAGGACCCAATGTGATCACAAGGCCCTTATGAGAGATAGACACTAAAAGAGAAAAAGATAATGACCACAGAAGCTAATGTTGGATTGATGTGCTTTGAAGATGACAGAAGGGGGTCACGATCTGAGACGTTTGCAAGGTCTCTGGTGGCTGGAAAAAGCAAAGAGATAGGTGGCCCCCAGAGCCTCCAGAAGGCACACAGACCTGCAGCACCTTGATTTTAGTTCCCTAAGAGCTCCAGAACTGTTAGCTAATAAATTTGTGTTATTCTGAGCTTCTACATTTGTAGTAATTTGTTTCAGCAGTAATAGGAAAAGCCAATACACATAGAATAGGTATTCATAATGTGATGGGAAGCCAGAAAGTGTGTCAAATGTCTAGCACAGCAGTGATGAAGGAAAACCAGGAAAATTCTATCCCACACCCAGCTCCAAGGGTCATACCTCTCTACCCTGCAAGAACATTCTGGGTCCCAAATCTGGGTTGGGTGAACAAGCTGAGTAAAATTGCTTGTGATTTTTCAGTTTGTCCACTCACTTTATCCATTCCATGATTTATTCAACAAATGTTCTATTCATTAAATAAATACTTACTGGAGTTGAGTGCCAAACCCTGTGAAAGATTTTATGGTTACAAAGGAAAATGAGGACTAAGACTGAGAGCTAACAGTCAAAAAGTTTGTAGACACTGTATCTAGATGTTCAATGATCTCTATGTATCAGAGTCCACCAAAAATCCACATTAAGGGGATTTTGAAGAGAATAAATTATCTGGAATTAGGCTGTCCAGATGACTCTGGAAGAAAACCCCAAACAAGTTATTTATGAAGTTATTATACTAGAATGCATGATATTTTAAGCAATTGACTACTATAATAATAGTCAACCATCAACTGTTTCTTGTATGTTAAAAATAATGTAAAATATTTTATATCCTTTATTTCATTCTATCATATCAATCTCTAAAGGTATGGACAATTATTATCCCCAGTTTACAAATGATAGAACTGAGGTTTGGAAATATGACTAAATTTCACCTGGGTAGTGAAGCAAGCTGGAATTGAACCTCAGCTCATCTGACCCCTAAGCCCAGTTTGCCACCCTCCTTGCCTATGCCACACCCTGGGCCAGCAATTCAAGTGTGTAAGAAAAAATTCACACGTGGAAGTTAACTTCAAAACTTGTTAGGTGAAGTGAGCTATGCAAATACAGATGAAGAGTTACATGGTTTTCCAACGTGGCTGATTGAAGGAGGAAACTCTTCATTTGGATAATTTTCAGTTCATTTGGTAAGATTATTATCTTAAAACTGAAAATAGAAGCAACCCCCAGGTTTCTTTCACTCATCTAGGCACAAAATTTGTCCTCCTAGATTATTTCAGTTTTAAAGTTCATATATTTCATAAGGAGTATACAGAAATCAGACTCTCCCCTTTTCTCCTCTTTTCCTTCATCTGGAGCCACGTGAATGCTTTGATCAGTGGTATTGTTAACACTGCCCTTTGCAGCCTCTTGCCAACAAGTCTATGTGTCAGAGAAGGTGACAGAAGTAGCCGTCCAGGACCTGTTTAAGGCTGAGTGCCTCTCCTCTGCAATGGCTCATCAAGCAGCTGCATACATAGAAATTGCCAAGGCTGTATAGACTGGGAACATGGACCCACAGATAACACTTGTCACTCAGCTTGAGTAGCTCAGGTGTATATGATTCCTTGACCACTGAGCCAGGGGCTAAATCTTGCATAAATGGCTCCCAAGTGTTCTGCTCCTGGAGTGTTGGGAGCTTCTGTTTGCTGCATTCCTGCTCAGCAGTCCTGTTGACAGATGGTGTAACTTGCTCATTAAGTCAGAATCCTCCCCACTCCAAGGGCCTCGGGCATGGTAGGAGATAGTCTTGGTGGTGTTTTCTAAAGCTGAATGGTCTGCAGCTCAAGAGCATGAAGATAAATATTCTCCTTCATTGTGCATCCACTAACATAAGCCTTACTGGTTCTGTTCCCTTCGTGTTGACAGGGCACATTTAGAAAAGTGAAGTGAAGTGCTTTTAGGCACCCAGCTCCTCCATCCATCACTCGCTCTTGTACTATGCCAGCCTGGCCTTTTTCTCTGAGACTTGTCTTCACACAGTGTTTTATGTCAGTGACATGCAGTATGCTGAACCAAAAAGAGACCCTCTTCATCCAGAGCTCAGGACTTAACTTTCTTTTTGAAGCAGTATGTGCAAGGTATATTTCTTTGGAGAGCTCACTGGAAAAAAAAGGAAAACTGTTTATGCAAATACACGGATAGAAAGCCAGCACAGAATCAGCCCAGATAATAAGCATGATTCAGAGCAATCATGTTAACAAGTTTCATATTTGACCTAAGAACAATGAGAGGACCTTAGGCACATGATCTTGTTGGAATTCTAAGAAGACCCCCTGGCTATAGCATTGGA
>PVHX01010178.1:0-15777 GCA_004024805.1 Geosciurus inauris | reverse complement strand
AAGAAATATACCTAAAAAGCAGCAGCTACATGGAAAACTGAAATGCCGACTTGAGCAGTTTCTGATGTGTGACAGGTTGGTGGTTTTTTTTTTTTTTTTTTTTCTTCTTCTTCTTTGTACCACCTTTTGCTTTCCTTTTCCAAAATCCCAGAGCCTCTTCCATCGTCTCCTCTTTTCTGCTTCCATTCACCTCTTTGCTGCTTCTCTGGATTAAACTCTTCATTGTCGATCTCTGACAGTTTTCTCCCCTGCTTTGCTAACCACTTTAAAAAATAGACATTTAAAAGCCTTCTGTGGACCTCCTGCTATGTTGTGGCTCTCGTGCTGTGTGAATCGAGGCTACCTGCTCAGAGGATGGGTGCCCTACTGCTGGGGCCCTGGAGGCTCTGAGGCTTGCCTTAGAGGTTTACACCGTGGGCTTTGCTAAAGGACAGCTTGACTTCCATTCCCTGGGGTTAGTCACTTGCCATGTGCCTGCCTTCAGCAAGGGCATGGTGCCAGGCTGCTTGCTCACCCACAGGATGATGCTCAGGCAAGGCAGGGCAGTATCCTGTGCAGTATGGTTCGAGGCCAGGCTGACTCTTAGCTTTCCCTTACCTTTGGTATCATATGATCCATAGCTGCATGCTCAGCCTGCCTATGGCTCTCTCAGGGTTCTTCTGAACAGAGGCAGGACTGATTTAAGCCATCCCTCCCCATGTCTTGGGCTCTGCTCCAAGGCATCCTTGCTGATCTCTCACTATAGACCTGTGTTTCAGATAAACCACAAGATTTCACCCATGTGTGGGACCAAGACCCCAGTTTGTGTCCTGGTCCTGATGAGGAGCCTCTCTCTGTTACCTACTACATCCTATTCTGTTGTTATAAACTATACAGGGTGCAATGTCCTTCCTAAATTTGGTTCTGCTGTCCAAGGGCTAACCTCACTACTAACTAGACTATGATTACCTGAGCCCAAGGAAAAGTTGCTGAACTCTGAATTGAATATCTTCTGTGTCTTCATTCCTTTTATGTCGTACCCCACATATATGTCAGGAAACTAGATATCAGATAATGGATATGAATAATATAGCAGTTAATTCATATGTATACCTCCTCTGGCCATTACTGTGCTAAGCACTTAAGAATGGACTCACAGCCCCATAGTAGGTCCACGAGGAAGGCACTTGGTGGTACTGGGATAACTGTTCAGTCTTCCTCTCAAGCCTATTTCTTTATAGTGTTCCTGAGCCTCATCTGGACCATGTTGTCAAGTTCAGTGTCTTTCCAGCCATCTTTCTGGCAGCTTCTTCCTCTGAATCTGTCTCTCCAATGTTTTTGTGTTCTTTGTGGACAAATCTATTTTTAAATCTATTTTATATTGATTTTGGTAAAAAAAATCATTTATATTTACTGTGTATAACATGATTTTGTGGTGTGTGTATACCCACAGAATAGTTTGATTTAGTTAATTAGCATGTACATTACCTCACATAGTTATCTTAAAATCTGTCATAGCTACTTTCAGGTAGATAATATATAATTTTTAACTGTAGTCACCATGACGCACAACAGCTCTCCTGAATTCATTACCCCTGTGAACTGAAGTCTGTGTCCTTTGACCAGCATCACCCCAATCCCTCACTCTCCCATCTTTGGTAACCACTGTCAGACTTTCTGCTTTTGGATTCCACATACAAGTAGGATTCAGTGGTATTTGTCATTCTGTGCCTGATTTCTTTCACTGAATGATGTCCTTCAGGTTCATTCAATTGTTACAAATAACAGAATTTCCTTGTTTTTGAAAGCTGGTTAGTACCCCATCATGCATATATACCTCGTTTCCTTTATCTGTTCGTCTGTTGATGGACACTTAGGTTGTTTGTCTATCTTGGCTACAGTGAACATATCAGTGCATATCTCTTCAACATGCCACTGTTGTTGCCTTTGGATATATACCCAGTGACAAGACTACTGAATCCTATGGTCACACTATTTTTTGATTTTTTTTTTTTTTGAGAACCTTTTTTTCTGTTTTAAATAGTGGCTACATTAATTGACATTTCCCCCCCACCAAAGTGCACAGTTTCATTTTCTCCACATCTTCACCCACATTTGTTATCTTTTGTGTTTTTTCTAGTAGCCATTCCAACAGGAGTGAGATGATGTTGTGATTTTGATTTCCGTTTCTCTGATGATGAGTAATGATCACTAATTTTATATACTTGTTGGGCTTTATATGCCTTGTTAGAGAAATATCTATTCAGGGGCTTTGCCCACTTTTAAATTGGGTTATTGTTTTCTTACTATTGAGTTTTTGAGTTTCTTATATATTTTGAATATTAACTCCTTATCAAATGTGTGAGTTGCAAATGCTTTATCCATCCTGTAGAATGCCTCTTCACTCTTGATTGTTTCCTTTGCTGTGAAAAACTGAGAACAAATATTATTCTTTTCTGGCCTCTTCTTCCTTGCCTAGGCCTATGTTATATAATTAGACCATGTGCAATTGAGTCTTGAGATGATTTTAGAGTGGAATTAATGACACTAAAAGGACCACTAGTGTCAAATTGTACATCAAGCAGCTAATGAGTGCTTATTGGGTATTATTTATGTGCTCAGCTGCTTTCAATACTGTAAAAGGATCACAGAAGAAGTGGTCACTGGTTAAGCTCATAGACTTAGAACCAGGCTGTTCATATTTAAATATCTGCTTCATCACATCATAGCCATGTGAGCTTATGCAAGTTACTTATCTTCTCTGTACCTATGTTTTCTCGTCTGCAAAATGATTATGACAGTAGTATCTGCCACATAGGGTTCCTGTAAAGATTGAATGAAATGATTTCTGTAAAGTATTTTGTAGAAGTTAAATATTCACCATAGTGATGAAGATGATGAAAAAGGAGAGATGGCAATACAGTTCCTGCTTTAAGAGGATTTTAGCTTAATAAGGGAAGCAGTAAATTACATAAAACAAAATAAGATCATGTATAAATAGATGTTAGATGATATTGGAAATTGAATAAGATTCCCAATAATTGTCAGGGACAGCTGGGAAAGGCAGTATGGTTTTCAGAATAAGTAGAATCCATATAGGCAGAGGGAAAAGTGGTGGTTTAGTTTGCTTGACATGAAAGTTACCTCCTTCAATAGAACACTGATAGCCTTTGTTACAGTGATTGTTATATGTTGTCCAAATTTCCATCCAAGAAAACAAGAGCCCATGATTCTGGGTGTAAGCTAAAATCTTGAGGGCTCACATTAGTCATGGGCAGGGGATGATTCACCCTTGGGAAGCTGAGCGTGAATTGGAAAGTGACTCAAGAGATCGTGGCCAGAGATGGAGCTGGCAGGAGGACAGATCGTCAAATCAGGCTTCCATTAGAAGCTGAGTTGGAAAGCAGAATGAGCTATAACCAAAAGGCTAGAAAGAGGTTAAATACTAGAACAAGAAGGATTAGAATAAACAACAGGAAACAACATAGATGGGGAGCAGTGAGCTTTGAAGAGCTTTGATTGATAAATTAAGGCAAACAAATTCTAATTAAGGCATCAGATAAATTAACTCACATGGGGCATTAGATCCGGCATGAGTCAAGTCCTAAGGGAATAAGCCATAGGTACATGGTTCCTTATGGTAGAGATGAGATTAGAAACCATCCATGTCTGTAGGTTTTGATGTGGGGATTAGCTCCAAGAAAAAGCTACAGTAGGGGACCCACAGAAGACACAGTCAGATTCAGCTTGGGGCTACTCAGTGATCTTTGTACGGGAGAAATTTTATGAGGTTAAAAGGAGAGTATGTCTTTCTTTCAAAGTATATTTATTGGGTTTCTACTTTGTTTTAGTCACTGTATTTCTGAGCCAACCCATGGTAGAGATGGAAATGACTCAGCCAAGCATCTTTCATTAAGCTAACAGTCTCACAGATAAGATAAATCCTATTCACAAATAACTAATACAATGCAGAAGGCAGTGCCTGATACAGAGGAGACAGAGATAAAGAACCTTAGGAGGACAAAGGAGGGAGAGATTGCTTGCAGCAGAGCCTGGTGGCTCACTCTCCCAGGACTGGCATTGGAATCACTGCACACAGATTCAAATTTCTGCTTGATAAATGTTTTGAGATTGAATGCTATGACACACCTCTTTGACTATGTCCTGATCTGCAAAATGTAGAGCAAAGGAATGCCTGCCTCACAGTTATTTTGAAGATTAACTGAGATAGTGCACAGAAAGTATGTGTCAGTTAGTAAATGTTAGTGGCTGTTAATTTCAAAGGACTGTTTCATTAGCGTCAAAGGATATCTGACTTCAGAGATTAAGGGGCACCTAAAACCTGAAGTTTAAAACAAGACAAAGCAGCTTAGAGGAGAAACTGACTCCAGTGAAATGAGAAAGAACCATTGCTGCTAAACTCTTTCTACCCCACAGGACTTACCCGCTAAATGTGTGCTCCTCATTTCCAGAGAGCTGGAGGACACCAGGTTCTCCTCCATACAGATGCCCCTTAACTACAGCATATCCTGTGGTGACAGTATTAAGTGGTGCTCTGTTGGTGGTGATCAAGTCTGCAGTGTCTATTAAACTTCAAATGGAGAAAAAGAAGTGAATGACCCTGAACCCAAATTAAAACTCTCAATAGTAGTAATAGTATACACATGTGCACTAGGAAAGTATACACACATGGGCACTAGGAAGGCACGCATAAAATGAAGTCATTGGGAAGAGCCCAAGTGTCCATTCATTAGGACTGGAGTGGATAAAGCATGGTGGATCCACATTATATAATACTATGCAACATTAAAAAAAAATGTGGAAGAACTCTGTCCCTGCATGGTAAAGTCTCCATGTTCCAGAAAGTGCTAGAAAATATGTGTAGCAGGATATTTATATACACACCAAATTGATAATAGTAATTCAAGATCGAGATATTGTGGGGGAGGGAAGTATTTAACAGGAACTTGAACCTTATAATTATTCTCTGAAATGAACACATAAGCATGTGTTCACATCTGATTGTATAATTACAAACAAATACACAAATATTTTTTGTAAAATAAAGATACCTGTGCTCACCCCCATTTGCTATGTTGTCACTTTATGCTTCAGTGCTGTGCAAAATCGCAGATATTCTTCTTTAGCAAATGGAATGTGGAAAAGGCAAGGCTTACTTTATCTTCATGTACTAAGCCTTTATAAAACTTGTAAAAAAGAAAGTATGTTGCCATCTTTTAAAATTTTTGCAAGCAGTTGCAGAATTAAATTTACTTCCTAAGTTTCATGGGGAATGATTTAATGTTCTCCCACACATTGCTGGCATTCACATATGTCCCAAATAAAAATGAACTGCATTGGATTAAAAATAACATGTATGTGAGATGGACAGTCCTGCTTAGCTTGTTTTCCAAAGTGAAAATGCCCATTTAAAATTTACATTTTGACAGGAAAATCACCATTATCTCACTAGTGTAAGAAAAAAATAGTAATCCTAGAGGTCAAAGCTTTCAAGTGCACAGCATGCAGATAGGTTAAGCAAACACTCAGATGAAGACCAAAGCTGTCAGCCAGACATTTGCTCACTTTGAAATGATGGAATTTTTTTAAACAAATTCATGTGTTGGCTGTAGAAGTGGGTAAATAAAGACCACATTGCATCAAAATTAAAATAGAAATAAAAGCATCTACTTGATGTGTTTTCAAACAATGTCTTCATATCCCTTCATATCTAAGCCTCATGCTTGTTATTTAGAGCAGACATTATTTGTGCCATTTTATAATGTCACTTTATGACAGTGCATTTCAGATTTAACAGACTTGTTCAGGATGGCATGGGCAATATCATGGCCCCATTTTTCCTCATAGCATTTATCACTAGCATATATTATGTTGTTTGCTTATCTTTTTTTCCTTCTGATTTAACTTCCTTGCTAGATTGAAATCTGTATGAGGGCAGAAGCTTCACCTGTTTTCTTGATTGCCTAGAATAGTTCCTAACACATGCACAGAGACTATCCGATAGCTGTTGAATGGATAAATGAATGAATGAGTGAATGGCCAGAACCAGAGCCCCAGTTAGCACCCAAAACCTTATAAAGTGGTGATTGCAAAGATGGAGGAGGATCTCTAAATCAAGAAGAATATGATTATGTACTCTCTTCTGGGACAAGCAGGGAATATATCAAAGAAAATGAAAATAAGGGTCACATTAGAAGAGCTAGTCACTAAGTGCTTTTCTGGGAGGTACCAATGAGGTGGAAGCACTCAGGCAGCAAGGAAGACTGGCACCAGCAATGGCTCAGGGGTGTTCTCCAAGGAAGCTACCTCTCAGCTGAGGTCTCACAGAAGACTGTGGTGCAATTTTCCTAGCAAAACAGGTGAGGGAGGCAGAGAGAGCTGTGTGTGCAAAAGCTGGAAAAAGAGAGAGAGACTGTGATGGGTTTGTGAAACTGAAAGTCCTTCAATAAGATAGATAAGAGAATAGTGTGAGAGGCCAGCAACAAGTATAGGGATAGAGAAGAAGATGTGAGAACCAATCATGAAGGACCTTGGCTCCCACACACAAAGATCTGGTCTTTATGTCCTGAGAGCTACAGGCAGCTGCTGAAATAACTGTGGGAATGGAGGAGAGCAAGCATCACTCAGTGAGAAAGTTTCCTAAATCATGCTCATGCAGGTTCTAGAAGGATGAGGAGGGGTTTGCTGGGTAAGGGGGTGTGAGAAGCACTGCAGAGGAAAGGACACTTGCCAACTCAGAAGAAGGATGGAAGAAGGATGGCAAGGGAGCCACCAGCTCAGCATGGCTGGGCTCTGGGTGAATAAGTGAAAAGAAACCAGATAGTTAGACAAACCTAATTATGAGGACCTTGCATACAGCAGTCCCCTCTCCTCCTCAGTGCATACATTCCAAGACCCCCAGTGGGATTAGATAATGTCAAACTCTATATATACAAACTCTCTATATAATTCTTTCTCTAAAACGCTTATGTTTTTCCTTTGTGGACATACCTATGTCAAACTTTCACCTTTTCACTTAAAGGCAGCATTTACTGATGGTCTTTGCCAGATTCAAATTGCTAGCATCACTGATCTTTTGCTTTGGGGCCATTATTAAGTAAAATAAAGGCTACTTGATTACAAGCACTGTGATATCACAACAGTCAATCTGGTAACTGTGATAGCTAAGGGATTAGAGGCAAGTAGTATATGCAGTGTGGATACGCTTGATAAAAAGATGATTGACATCCCAGGTGGGATGGAGTGGGATGGTGTGAATTTCATCATGCTCAAAATGACATGCAATTTAGAACTTATGAATTTCTCATTTGTGGAATTTTCCATTTAATACTTTCAGACCACAGTGGACCACAGCTAACTGAAACTACAGAAAGTGAAAGCACAGATAAGGAAGGACAGTTGTATCCTGTTAAAGAATCATGATTTTATTCCATAGGCACAAAGAGATCTATGGGTCTCTGTTATCATTTGAACTCTCCTATATAACCTATGTCAGTTCTCAAGTTCAACTTGAAGCAATACATGCTACACGAGGTCCTTGGTAATGTCACAATTCTGTACACACATGAAGGTAGTGAGAAAGTGTTCACCTTGGGAAAAGGAGACCTGGTTCTTAATTCCAGATGGATTACTTATTGACAACCGGGGCTAGCACACTTAATTTCTTTGACCCTCAGTTTCTCCATCCCTAAGAATGGGACCAGTGGCCGCTGTGGCTTTTTATTGTGAGAATCAGCTTAAAAAAGTATGTAAGAAATTGCCTATGTTCAGCCAGATTGTGTGCCTGGTGGTGAGTGGGATGAAGATGGCGAAGGTAAGTGCTAGATGAAGCATAAACTACAGTTTACACTTAAACCCAGATTAAACTAGAATGTTAGAGAGGCAGAAAGAACGAGATGGAGCCCCATAGCAAAATATAAAGAAAGAAACAATGTGATGTTATGGTTGGGATAATATTTCAAACTAGAGATTGGAAAACAAGTGCAGCTGAAGCAAAAGGAAGAATGCACTGAACAGATCATTTCCATGTTAGCCAAAAGACAAGTGAACAGGTGTTGCGTATTCCCTTTGTTTTTTGTTTTTTTCTACCAGGAATTGAACCCCGGGTGTTCAACCACTAAACCACATCCTCATCCCTTTTTCAATCTTTTTCTTTTTAATTTTGAAGCAGGTCCTCATTAAGTTGCTGAAGCTAGTCTCAAACTTGTGATCCTCCTGCCTCAGCCTCCTGAGTCACTGGGATTATAGGTGTGTGACACCATGCCCAGTTTCATAATGTCTCTTAATGACTGTCCTTGACAAGAGGCCTTTCAAAAAGATGGACCCCAGGCTGTGCTCCTATTGGAAACCTACATCTGTCTTAAAGGCACACTTCTCCAGTGCTGGTGCCTCTAAAGTATGTTTTCCTGTTAAAATGATAGTGATTAGTTATAAAATAAGGAACTCGCTCTCTCCTTCATTTCATCAATGAAGTTTCATTAAGCCAGTCCTGGGTGGGCCATCTGTAGGGCACTAGGGGACACAGGTGGTTCTTACAATTCAGAGAGCTTACATTCTAATAGATAACCTTGAAAATTGTCTGGAAATTTCAGTTCCTCAATGAATTTTATCAATCTTTGGCCAATGGTGTTTGACCCCTTGGCCTACTTGCCATTATTTATGAGCTTTCTTATGATGAATATTTGCTCAGAAACTTATTGTTTAACCAATTTGGTTTCAGTCTTTTTTTCACAGCTGACTTATTTTTTTAAAAAAGAGAGATTGAGAGAGGAAGAGAGAGAATTTCAGTTAGGAAATCCTTAGGGACCCAACAGGACCAGGAAGTTAGTCATGGAGGTCTGGATTTTTTTTCTCTAAATGAAACATTGCATTGTATGTTGCTATATATTCAATCCTATTACTAGTACACCAAACTATTATCTTTCTATAAACTCTTATTTCCCTATAAACCTATGTCAAGCATGGTATACCTCTTTCACTCCTTCTAGTTAATTTTTCATAATTATTTTACGTGTTTCAAGCTTTCAATATATCTTGCAAAAGGTTGATGTCCTTCCTGAAGCTGTGAAGGCTAACCCAAAGGTCAAGTTATCTCTGCCTTTGCGTCAGCTTGGCCTGACAATCACAAGTTCTCTCCTGTGGATTAGGACATGTGATTGACAAGTATCAAAAGTATAGATATGTTGGCCTATTCCATGGTAGACAGAATTTATAATTAAATGTAACAATAAATGTTTGGCAATTTTTTTTCAAAACCCAGGTGAAAGAAAATAGTCTTCAATGGCACAAAGACTGGAAATTACTGATTTAAAAGGACCAACATATAGTAGAAATGAAGGAGTTAATGTTAAATGTGGGGCTTTCCAATCACAATCTCTCTCGAAGGAAAGCCATAGCCTTTGAACCAAGAGAAGTGTGTCACCCGTTTAACTATGCTTATGTAAGAACTAACATCCATTCCATTTGTGTTAATTCTAGAGCCTATGATTTTTCCTTTTTTTTTGAAAGATGGAATAGGCATATTCTGGAATGCTATAATAGAAAGCCAAACTCCTTGCTCTTTCTAGTGACTCAAGAATGTTCAGTAATTTGGAACAGAGTGTAGAACAAGGCCGATTGAAGTGTGGTGCTTCCCTCTGGTACAAACTTAAAGGGCTTCTAAAAAACTCAGAAATTGAGATAAGTGACATTTTAATCAAATATCTTTTGAAAATCAAGATTAGTGCAAAAACATTCCATGATGAATGAAATATTTGAATTTATAATAAAGACAGGATTGCCTTAGGATTCAAAGTGGCCCATGGTAACACCATTGAATTCTGTTATTTAAAACTTTGATATTTTATTCATAGTGGATGTTTTTGCATTAAATTCTATTTATAAAAGTATTATATTCTAATATTAGTGATCTCAAGTACTGAGCATTTAAGTGCACCTGAAATTTTGCTTCAGCTGCTTTACTCTCATTACCCGAGGCCAACATCTGCAGGTTCAAATTTCAATCAGTGGCTCATTTGTCTAGTTGCTGAACTTTTCCTCATTCTTCTCCCAAGCTATGTTAATGGCTCTTCTGTTTGAGGAGTACAGATAGCAAGGAGTATTTGTTACAGAATGAATGAAACACAGTAAGAAGTATATATGTGGAGAAGATTTTGTTTGGGGTAGTGGAAGGATAATAATTGTTACATTCAGAGAGGTGCTGCAGTAATGGGGGAGGAGTAGGTGAGCAGTCTTGATAAACCCTAGTGACCAGCTTCTTGCCTGCAGGTTCCTGGAGGCCCTTGGATGGGAGAGCAACCAGATGTGCAGCTGGGACAGGATGGTTGGGAGATGGGATTTCTTCTGTAACAAAACTTGCAGGGTGTTCTGAGCTGCATGTGTTTGTGATTGACCTGGCATCTTCTTAACAATGATTGGAAGTTAATGTCCATCATTTTGACTTTATGAGATATATGTGTATGTGTGTGTATGTGCACACATATGCACACATGCATGTGGAGAGAAAATGCCAAGAATGCCCTCCATTTTCCCCCCTTTTATGTGATGTCTACTGAGCAGCTGCAATTCCCTTCTCTTTTTTTTGAAGGTCTTTTTTTTATTTTGGTACCTGGCATTGAACTCAGGGGCACTCGACCACTGAGCCACATCCCCAGCCCTGTTTTGTGTTTTATGTAGAAACAGGGTCTCACTGAGTTGCTTAGCACCTCGCCATTGCTGAGGCTGACTTTGAACTGGTGATTCTCCTGTCTCAGCCTCCCAAAGTGCTGGGATTACAGGCATGCGGCTGGAAGGTCTTTTTTAGTGAAAATTCTGGAATGGGTTTATGGTTTTAAGTACAAAGGGTTTGGGGAGTGATTTGTGGAAGAGCTATTCAGCAACTTTGTTCTGTTCTTCATAGTAAGCCTTAAGTTTTAGTTTGTGTGCTAAGCAGCATTTTTAAATTTTTTTTTGTTATAACACTATGCCTTTTGACCTATGTTCTCTCCCCATTTTAATGCTGATGAGACAGTTTTGCTAATAGCGGAATCAGGAGTACTGGACATCAGCCTTGTCTTCTTATTTTGACAAATCAAGTGACCAAGAGGTGACACAGAAAAGATGCATCTTTTGAGAATGTTGGAAGGAACTCTCAGTGCGTTTGCCACATCTGTGGGCGAGTGGGTGATTCAGCCTTGAGGCTATTGGCCATATGGACAACTCTGACAGCACTGGAGTGGCCTAGATGCCAAACCACAAATGACAAAGATCTGGAAACCAATCAGATGCTAGAGTCATAGGAGGAGACAGGGAAGCTCTTGACAGGACCATGGAAGGAAGCCAGGCAGACAGTCATCATTCCCCCCAGTCCCACCATAGACGAGATCTTAGGAGGGGGCAGAGTGTAGCATTAGAAGGACCCAGCAGATGGAGGGGAGCTGGGGTGCAAAGGCCATTCTTAGAATGGCTGACATGTGCTAACCAAAAGGGCCCCCATCGGAGAAATGTTAGACCTGAAACCAGGAGCTCCTAGAAGCAGAAAGTGAGAACTGAGTTACTAAAATCGAATCCTGTTGGTGGAACCAGGGGTGGGCTAAAATACACAGGGCCAGAAACAAGGATACAAAAGTGATAAGTGTTGACTTGTTGTATCTCCCTTTGCACAGCCAGTGTTAGTTCCAGAGAAGGAGTCATAGTTGTCCCTGTAGCTGACATGTTAAGTAATGAGAAGAATACTGTGACCAAGTATGGCAGCTTATATTTACTAGGTGCTTACTAAGTACTGAGAATGGTTCTAAAAGCCTCACAGGTATCGACTCACTCGGCCCTACTGACAGCACTGTGAGATCAGTACTATGAACCTTCCCATTTATGGATGGGCAAACAGCATCAGAGGACAGAAAGGCAGCTTGCTCAAAGTCACAGTAGTGGAACTGGGATTTGAACCCAGGCACTTTGATTTTGAAGTCATGTTCTCAGCCCTGTGGTACAGCATTTGTACATGGAGATCATCAAGTTACCAAACGAAGAACTCAGGTGGTTCCCAAAGGGAACTGGGCATATGCTTAAACTGAAATTCAGTGGTGTATCTGCGAATAAGTCCCTTTCCCAAACATCTAACAAGCAAGGATGCCTGCAGTAATTGGTGAACAGGATGTTTCAGAGTGTTTAGTCTTTCTAGAACGTTCCAGAATTCATCTACTCTGCATTCATATTGACTCAGGGGGCTTTCTTTGAGTTCTGCCATGTTCTGTTGACTTCACTGATGCTGTTCAGGACCCCATCCCACCCTCTAGTTTTGGCTTTTGGAAGCTGTCTGCTTCTCAAGATTGCACCAGACCACATGTCCTGATTTCCATCTGAATCTCTTGGTCTAACCTACACATTTCCTCCAAATTACAACTGACATTGTGAGGAAACAACACAGTGGCTGATTAACACACATTGTTAGCCTGGGAAGCTATTTAATTAATGTTCATTTTAAAGTAAAACACTTTAAATTACTCACTTGAAATGTAAATACATACTTCTCTTTAGTGTTCCTATCTTCCTTCAGTTGGAGGAAGTAGGAGGGCCATTTTCATGTGTCTTGGTTAACAAATTCACGTGCTGTGTGGATCTTATTCTCTAAAATTTCTATAATGCTAGCTATCAGAAGAAAGCATTTTAGCAACTAATTACGTACTACATGGCAGTATCTTCTCCATTGTTGTCTTGTACTGTCATTGAAGCCATTAATTGCTGTTTAACTTTTCATGGGCTTGTCTTGTCTTCCCAAGTGGATTATTAACTCCCTAGCATGGGAATTTTACCTCATTGATTTTCTCCACAGCCCCCAGGGCAGTGCCTTGTGTCTGAGTATCAGTATGTATGTTTTACTCAAGGCTGATCTTTTATTATTGGACAATGGCCAGAAAGAAAAGGAAGGGAGGAAGGGAGGGAAGAAGGGAGAGAGGGGGGGTCATCTATTCAGCAACCAATATTTCCCAAGCAGTCCACTTATCCACAACTTCTTTCAGTTTTACCCTTCCCTCCAACCTTACATTCCTACCTTACAGAGCAGAGTGGGTCCTCCATGCATCTTGAGCAGCTAATCTGTACAAACTAATAAGCTCTCTCAGGAATTCAGGGCTGTTGTTCTAAACCACAGTCCCTGGATCATCTTCACAATCCTAATTGATTTTAAAGGTGAGAAAAGACTATTAGTTGGGAAAACAAACCCAGTGTTGTATTGAGGTTGTTAAGCTGGCCATCGAACATTTTAGTAGGAGAGGAAGGAGGTTTGAAATCTCTGCGTGAGCCTTTGGTTAAAGCTGTCTTCTAGGAATAAAATGATGAAAAGGAAAAAATGGTTTTCCTTCTGCGCAGCTGCTATGGAACTCCTAGAAAGAGAGCTGCCTGCAATTCTGTACGTACGGGTGGAAAAGACTCTCTAGACTGACCTGTGGGAAAGGAATGGTGATAAGGTGCTTCTGTTGGCACAGGAGCCAGTCACATACATGGTTGCGGGGGGTCTCTTCCTGCTGTTTCTAATGATTCTAGCTAATAGTTACTGAATCATGAATGCATGACAGATACTGCTCTGGGCACTTTGAATTTTTTTTTTTTTTTTGTACTGGCTATTGAACTCAGGGGCATTTGACCACTGAGCCACATCCTCATCCCTATTTTGTATTTTATTTAAAGACAGGGTCTCACTGAGTTGCTCAGTGCCTTGCTTTTGCAGAGGCTGACTTTGAACGTGCCATCCTCCTGCCTCAGCCTCCCAAGCTGCTGAGATTACAGGCATGTGCCACCATGCCTGGCTCACTTGGAATATTTTAACCCATTCATTCTTTATGATAGGGAAGTAGGAGGTAGTGTGAGTGTCTTCATGATGACAATACTGAAGAAGTTTCTCAAGGTGATTCAAATAATAAATATTAGAACCAATAACCCTAGAGTCGGGTGTCAAACAGAAATCAGCCAACATTTTCTGTAAAAGGGCTAGTAGTAAATATTTTTGGCTTTGGGGATAAGGATGGTCTGTGCCTCACGTCCTCAACTCTACTGATATATTCCAAAAAAGCAGCTATCAACAGCATGTAAATGAATGATCAAACTGTGTTCCAGTAAAACTTTATTTACAAATCAGGCAGAGGAACAGATTTGACCCGTAGTTTCCAGCCCCTATTCTATATCTCAGTACTACTTCTTTCCAAAATTAGGGATTTTTTGGTTGTTGTTTGGTTTGGCTTGTTTGTTTTTTGCCATTACTATGGATTTACCTGTGAGATATTAGTTACCTTGTGAATTATCCATACCAAATAGTAAATTTTGATTTTTACTTTTTCTTCCTTTTCAAATGCCTCATGGTTCTGATAGAGCTAAAAAGAAATCTAGGGAATTGGAGATGTAGATCCATTTGTTGCAATGAATGTTCCCAGATTCAACAACTAATTGTTAGATATTCATTTCCTTGATCTCATGACAGTGAAGATGCCTAGAAACTCTGTTCATTTTTTACATGATACCTATTGGCCCTTCACTATTAATTCTCTCCTAGCACCTGCTAAACCATGTTTTCTGAATTCAATTCGGCACCTACCTATAAAGAGAATATTCAATGAAAGTACAGATTCTCCTTTGCTCACTATGGGGTTACATCCTAATAAAGCCATTGTAAGTTGAAAATATCATAAGTGAAAATTGTATTTAATAAACCTAACCTACTGAACATCACAGCTTAGCAACATAGTATGCTATAGGGCTTCAGTTGTCTACCAGCATGATTGCGTAACGGACTGGGAAAAGTAGCTTGCTGCCACTGCTAGCAACATGAGAGAGCATCAGTTGTTCTACCTATTGCTAGCCTGAGAAAATACCAAAATTTTAAATTTGACAAAAGTTTTCTTCTGAATGCATAAAATTTTTGTATGATTATAGAGTGAAAAATAATCTTAAATTGTAAGTCAAATTCTATCAATACAGGAAAATAACTGGGCCCTCAACCTGGTTTGGCTTCTGTTCATTTGTGCCCAGTCACTGGAACAGAAGTAAAATCTCTAGAAGTGACGTAAGACAGACGAGGAGGTTGGACACTGAAGAATAGCAGGAAGCAGGTTTATTTATTGACTGCAGCCAGGTTCAGGAGAGGGGCTCTCACCCCAGTCCATCAATCCCCCTGAACCCTGAGTTGAGAAAGTTTCAGAACTTTATACCCAGCGTGTAGGGGAGGGGCTCAGAGGCTCACAGTCTTGTAGAAGTCACAATAAAGGATGGTGTTGCTGAAAATCAGAGCCCAGGACAGGGAGAGTTCTCCTCCCCTTTCCTCCCGCCTGCTAGCTCTGCAGGACCTGACCATTGTCTATTGAAATGTAAACGCCTCTGTGAAGGCCTTGGGTAACTTTCTTATCAGGCTGTGCTGCTGCAAGCATAAGCATACCCTGTGCCTGAAAATTTTTTTGCAGATTTTTTTTTTCCCTGAGAATCTGAGAACAATTATGGTAAGAGTTTCTGGAGAAACTTAGTTCAGATTTTCTGTAGAAAAAGGGGTGTCAGTACAGAAGGGGCTGATTATTTCAGAAGAAGATATGGATTCAGGAGCATTGAACATAAAATTGATGACAGAAGAATTAATACCAATCAATGATCTCTATTAAACACCTTACGATTTACAAAATACTCTCCCCGTTCCTACTCATGACCAATAAAGCTCTCTCCTCCACTGTTGGGTTGCCTGGAGATGAATCCTAATGGAGTTTCAGGGTGTTAAGGCTCTGAAACAATCACATCTGAGCAGGTCCTGGGAACTGAGTGCAT